>CAUYRT010039349.1:0-18653 GCA_963574885.1 Lepilemur ruficaudatus | reverse complement strand
TTTATTCCTGTCATTATCCAACAAGTCATAGGCAGGGTCTGCTCTTTGGACTTTGTGCTTGCTTTGTCAACACACTAATCTCCTGAGACTCCCTGGCTCCCCAGCTTCATCTTTGATTCACAGTCTTTGTTATGCATGGGTGGTAAGAGGCTTTCTGCCATTGCTTGGCAAACCCTAGAGCATAGGAGTTTAAGTTCAGTTACAGTGCTTGTCTTTATAGATGAGTTAGAGAGGCAGAAAAGGGAAGTAAAAACAGCATTGAACCATAATTTAGCAGACAGAATTTCAAGGCTTGGTTCTAACTTTGTTACTTGCTTAGCCTCCTGATTTAAGGAACTCTAAGGCATAGAACAGTCGTCTGTCAAGATCACTAACTGTATTTTTGTGAATCCAGGGAGAGAGTGCTTGTAAAGTGCTTTGAAAAGTATAATGTGTGTTACACATATAAATGCTTTTTATTAATGATATTAATCCTAACATCTCTACCTTATTTGCTAAATTAATATAAAATTTGAACCATTTACTTTGACGTCTATATTTTTATCTGTTAATTTCCAATATTTCTGAAATTATTCTACTGTTATATTTTAATGTTTACCTAATTGCCAATCTAATGATAACATTATTTTAAAAAGTCAAAATGACACCCATTTTTAGAATCATTCTTTTTTGTTGATACTTTTATAATTGGTATAAACAGCATATCAACTGTAATCATACATCTGGGTGTGTGTGTGTGCACAAATGTTCTTTGTTAGTATCTCTTGCCTTTTTTTGTTATAATGGATTTTTCTTCTTGTAGGCATTAGATTTATTCAAATTTTTCTATTTTAATATATTCATATTTTCATAACTGATAAAATGTTCTGTGTAAACTATATAAAGTAGTAATGTGTAACTAAATATTGTCATATAACTGGGTGGTTATTAAATATAGTTTTTATGGTCTCATAACACAATAGTTTATCTTTACTGTTAAAGTCTATCTAAAATGGGTGTCTATCTTAGAAATATAGACTTGTGCCCGTTTTACATTCTTGTAAAACTTAGTGAGATCTTGCTTTTGTAAGGTATTTCACATTTCAACTTGTAGAGCATATCTAATTTATATTACCCATTTGATTTTTGCTTTCCACAACAATTTTCTGTAAACACTTCGTTTATCTGAGACTTATGAGACCCAGAGAAGTTAAATGAGTTGCCCTGTGTAGTTATGATCAGTAAGACACGGAAGCAGATTAAGAACTTCATGCCTTTTCCTATCTACTACTATGTCCCTTTCCATTGACTCTTGTGGACCTATAGTTAATTCTTAGTTATTTGCTTTAATGGACTGTGGTAGAAAGGATGGCAATTGGCTTTAGTTATATATACTTTAATCTTTATGTATTAATATGAATGTGTGTTTTGGTAATTGGTTGACATAAATTTGACCAAGTTTACCTGACTTTGAAGAATCAGTTTGAACAATAGCTAATGCTTACATAGTATTTATTAAAATGTGCCAAGCATTGTTCTAGGCATTTTGTTTATAGTAGCTCAATTAATATTTATAATAAGTCTCTTAATGATGCTGTTACAATTTGCATTTTACAAACAAGAAAGCGAAGATACAGAAATGCTCAGTGTCTTCCCCAGGGTAACATGGCTAGCAAGTGGTAGAGCCAGAAATTAACCAAAGCTGTCGGGTGCCAGGGTCCATGTGCTTGACCATTGTATGTATTGTGACTAAATGGAAAGCAACTAGAGGAGGCTGTAATATCAACAAAGCTGTAATAATAAATTGAATATTGTAATAAATTGAAAGTATGTTATTCCTGGGAGAAATTTTAGTATAAAATTTTTCCTGAGTTTAATTTTCGAATAATTTTTATCACTGTATAGCTTTCCAAAGATATGGCCAATTTCATTATTCATTTGATATGTATTCACTGGCTTTCTGTTGTGTGTGTTAGGCCCTGTGCTCAATTTTACATGTATAATCTCAGTTGCTGTCATTCTGAGAGAAGTATCTAGGATCACAAATGTAGGTTCCATTAGGTTAAGGATCTTGTCTGTTTTGTTAACTGCTGTCTCCAGTGCCTAGAACCCTGCCCAAGACATTGGAGGTGCTCAGTAGTTTTTGAACAAGTGGGTTAGATTGTTCTCCTGAACAAAGGGGACAGTCAAAACTTAGAGAAGTTTTTATACTTGTACATAGACATATAAATAAAAAGTGACAGAGTAAGAATATAAGGTTGGGTGTCTGTTGTCAAAGTTCATGCTCTAGTATGGCATTGCCCGTTACGCAGATGGATTTGGACTTAGTCCTGTCAGCAGTGAGGAAGCCCTTGAAAGTCTTCTAGCAGAGAATTAGTGCAATAAAAGCAGTTTTAGGAGTGCATCTATTTCAAGATGTATCTTGTTAAAGAGATGAGGGTAGGGAAAAAGTCCGACCATTACATCAATCTAGTATTGAGGCAGTGAGGTTGGACTAATAGAGTGTCCCTGGGAATAGTTGTAGTACTTCACAGGTAGAGCTGACAGAATGTATTGGTTTAATTTGGGCAGAAATTGGAGGAGGGAAAATAATTATGGGCTTTTGAGTATAAGTACTTGGATAGAAATAGAGAAATCAGTAACTGAAATAGGGAAGTCAGGAAAAATCTTTGTTTTCTTTTTTGTAGTATGTATGACCAATCCGATTTTATTTATATTGAATTTAAGATGACAGCCAGCAACCAAGCAAGGGATTGAAGATGTACCACTAAAGTTTGAGGAAAAAAATATCCTATTTCTTAATTTTAAAATGTTTGTTATTCATCACAGTAGTTAATTGAATAATTCTGCCTTTTCCTCTTGAAAAAGCCAAACTGTAGAGCATATAATTAAACTAGTGGAACAACATGGCAGTGATATCTGGTGGACTCTTCCCCCCGAGCAACTTCTTCCAAAAGAAGTCTTATCTCAGGTAAATTCCGATTTGTGTTTAACAGCCCTTGTGTGTATTACGTGACTTCATAACAATATGAGGTTTTCTTGGGAGTTAAAAAGTGATTATGTTATCATGTAAAGTTAATAAATTTTTTTTTTAACCGTAGCTCCTCTGATAACCAAAGTTAACGAATCTTATTCACTGTGAACGAGAAGCTAAGGCAGTTTGAAAGTAGACATTTTGTTTAGCTACATAAGCGTGGTATTTAATATAGCAGTGGAATGTGAGGATTATTTTGTTATTTCATTGAGGGCCGAGATTGGTTTTGACTGATTTGGTCGACTAAGCAGATGTAATTGTGATAATGAAGGAACAGCACATAACGTTGGTATGTCAGGACTTTGTGGGATCTGAGGTAGCTGAATTGCATCACACACTAAAAAAGTCCAAATTTAAAGTTAATTTCAAGAAAATAAAAAACAATTCATATCATATTGGTAGATATGTAATTAAGTGGCCACCATCACTTTTATGTGCAAATGGAAGGAATTGTAGTCAGCTATAAAATGGTTAAAAATGTTCTAAATTTCATTAAAAATGTGAATTTAATGGTTGTATTTCATTTTCTTAAGACTTTTTGGGTACAGTGTTTATTGTACATATTGTGATCTTTGTGTATTAAAATGTTTTTATATTATTTTATTAGGTTGGTGGTCCTGATGCCTTAGAATATGTGCCAGGTCAGGATATTTTGGACATCTGGTTTGATAGTGGAACTTCTTGGTCTCATGTTCTTCCAGGTAATTTTTAAAAATACAGATATGCCAATCAAGATGTTTTGAAAATATAGAATTGTTACTTAGATATATAATCAAAAACTTTTTTATTTTTTATTTTTTTCTTTATTTGGAAGAAGATCTCCTGCTATAATATAATTTTAGAATCGGAAGAACCCTTGGAGTTAATTTAATCCAGTGATTTGCAAACCTTTTTTGTGTTTCTAAATGAAATTTTATTTAGAACTATAATACATAAGGTAGATAAAAATGGGAATTTTCTTCTTTTTCTCAGGCAGCTCGTTCTCCTTGGCCTACTTGGCAACGGCAAGGCACCCAGTTATGTAAAAAAAGTTTGGAAATCACTGAAATAGTCTGACCCCATCATTTTTCAGATGAGAAATGAGATTGAATTAGAATCAAATTAGATAATGGTCACATAGCTTAATAGGTAGTGTCAAACTAGAACTCGAATACCATGGTTTTCAATTCTAATTTTCCTATACTGTGTTGCTTTTCATGGCCTTTTCTCCTCACTATACAACAGTTGACTAATTTTAGACTTATTCATAGTTAGGGTATGTTTTTGACTCATTGGATAAAGAGAAAGGAGAGACATTGGGCAGGAATCAGAAGGGAGTAGTAGGAGAAGGCATACATTAGAGGATGTATTTAGATGCTTAAGAAGAAATATCCTTACGGACATTAAGTGAAAAGTTAGAGCTAAAATGGAGAACAAGCCTTGTCATCTCTGTGAAGGTAAAGACAGGGATGAGATGTCGTGGAAATAGTGATGAATCAGACCATTCCTCACACTCCTACTAAGTGCGAGCTTTGGCCCCAGAAATCCTGTTTGCTTTCTGGAACAAGGGAATGTGGGGAAAATAGCTCATTCCTGCAGCTGGCCATTGTTAAAGGGATCAAAAGGGATGGTTCTCAGTTTTAGTTGAGATATACTTCTTACACTAGGCATTACTATTGAGAGGACAGCAGTATGATTCCTAGTAGGTAAATATATTTCCTTCCATTTAGGAAATTTGAAAAACAACATACATGTAAACTCATGTTTATTCTCTGTTACAGCTAAAATGTGCATAATAATTCATAATGACCAAATTTAAGTTACATATTTTTATGATTTTTATGTAGTAATTTTCAGAATTATTATTTCATAAGTTTCTCCCAGTGTATTTGAGAGAAAATACTACAAGTTTGGGTACTTTGTTTCCCTAAATTACCGTCATGCACCACATAATGATGTTTTGGTCAATGACAGACCACAGATATGATAGTGGTCCCATAAGAGTATAATACTGTATTTTTACTGTACCTTTTTTATGTTTAGATATACAAATACTTACCATTGTGTATAAGTTGCCTGCAGTATTCAGTATTGTAACCTGCTATACAGGTTTATAGCTTAGAAGCAACAGGCTATGCCATATAGCTTAGGTGTTGCAGTAGACTATACTGTGAAGTTTGCGTCAGTACACACGATGACAAAATTGCCCAACAACACATTTCTCAAAATATATTTCTATCGTTAAGCAATGCATGACTGTATATTACAAATGTAGGCAAATAATACTACTTAAAGTAGCTTAGAGCAGGAAAAAGAGTTTCCTGCTCCCATATTTGGGGCAGCTTCCTGAATTTCAGAAAAGAGTATGCCAAATGTAAAACAGTGATATATGACGTATTTCAAAGTTTATTCACTGCTTTGGCCTTTGTGAGAATTAATGCTACTAACTTTGTTGCTTTTTAGATTTCTGACAGTTTTTACATTACTAAGTGCAGTAAGTACAGCTACTGCTGCTTGCTTTTGGTTTTTGTTTACCTGGATTATCTTTTTCCATCCCTCACTTTCAGTCTTTATGTGTCTATACAGGGGAAGTGAGTTTCTTGAAGGCAGCATATAATTGAGTCATTATTTTATCCATTGAGCCAGTCTATATTTTTTAAGTGGGAAATTTAATCCATTTACACCCAAGGTTTCTGTTGATGTGTGAGTATCTATTCCTATCATATCATTGTTTTTTGATTATTTTGTATATTCTTTGTTCCTCTCTGATTGTTTATCATTGAGTTTTTATGTTTTTTTTTGTAGTGGTAACATTTGAGTCCTTTCTCTTTCCCATTTGTGTGTCTGCTCTACCAGTGATTTTTATACTTTTGTGTGTTTTTATGGTGATAGATACTACTAAGATGTAGGACTTTTGCTTCCAGACATAGGACTTCCATAAGCATTTCTCATAAGGCTGGTCTAGTGGTGATGAATTTTCAGGTTCTGCTTATATGGGAAAGACTATATTTCTTTTTCATTTTTAAAGCATAGTTTTGCTAGATATAGTATTCTTGGGGACCACAGGGTAGGATGGAGTTGGAGTCTGGTGGGGTTTGAGCTCTCAAAATGGCACCATGCTGCAGCTGCATAGGTCTAGTTGGGGGATGGGATCCAGCATAAACGGCCTCTGTGGAACAGTGGTGTTCCGTGGACTCTAGATAGCTCCCTGTACTAGTGCCAGTGCCCATGATGGCCAAGGGGCTCTCCCGTGGGTAGGAGTACAGGAGCCCATAATGGGAAAGTGGACCGCTGGGATCTCTTTCTTACCTTTTCCCCATACTGGGAATTTTCTCCTGGCTCCCAGTTGACCTTGGCAGTACTGGCTCCTTCACTTCCCTCTCCTTCCATGCTTCAGAGATTGCCTTTCACTTCCGGCTGAATTCCAGTGTCCTCTCTTAGTTGCTTTGTTTGACTCATGTATTTATCTACTCACCGTTTTGGTTCTTCTCTGGAGGAGGCAAGTGATGGGAATCTCCAGTCAAACAACTTGAAGCAGCCCCCCTTCCAGAAATTCTTTATCGAATGAAATTAGTGTAAGAACATACCTACTCAATAAGTCATTTTTCCTTCCCTGTCATATTTAGGCAGTTAATTCAAAGACTGAAAATTAATTTGTCATTTAAAGATATATCATGTGTGTGCAGGAGCCTGCCAGAGCATGAATAAGCTACAGACACAGATACTGCACAAACCCAATCTTCAACTATACTTTCTACTTTTTCACTCAAGTCTCATATTCCTCCTCAATCAGTCAATCAACCAACCAAAATCTTAAAAGAGACCAGTAAGAAATAGATTAATTGGCTTATCTTTTATGCTTTTTTTCTTCCCTTTTATTTTGTGATAAAAATTTTGAAACAGGCAGAAAGAGTCGAGGTACTAAGTGAATTCAAGATTTAAAAAGCTATAAAACAAAGGTGACAATTCCTTTTGTTTTTTTAAAAGAAGTCATCTATTTTCCTGTGAAGTCTTATTGTACTTTTCTTTCTTAAATGGTTTGTGTCAAGTCAAATATGAAATGATTCAGAGACCACATAATTTCCTTGAGTATACATTGTTGCAAAATAAAAGCAGCTTGATTTTGAGCTTAATTTTAGCTATCAGTCTTCATGTATTAACTCATGTTTAATGAGATGAATTTGGTCATCATGTAGTATATACAACTGGTTTTACTTTCTGGTGATAGATTTTATAGCAGTGAAAGAGATTTGGCTTATGAGTTTGACATTAGGTCAAGTACATGTTTCATTGTGAGTTCAAGAAATTGAAACAAAAACTTTCTGAAAGAGAAGGGCTAGCATTTTTAAGTGAATCATAGGTAATAAATTGTACATACATATCTAAGGCATTCTTTAAACATTTACCAAAGGCGTTATTGTAATGGTTAAAAAATAATTGTGTGGGTGTTGTGTAATAGACTTTTTTAGAACAGTATTAGTTTTACAGCAAAATTGAGCTGAAAGTACATAGTTCCCACACCCTTCCCCTCTATATTCACAGCCTCACTTACTAGTTTTTTTTTTTTTTTGAGACAGAGTCTCACTGTGTCACCCTAGCTAGAGTGCCATGTCATCAGCCTAGCTCACAGCATCCTCAAACTCCTGGCCTCAAGCGATCCTCCTGCCTCAGCCTCCCGAGTAGCCGAGACTACAGGCATGCACCACCATGCTCGGCTAATTTTTATATATATATATATACATATATATTATTAATTATAAATTATTAAATTATATATTATTATTAATATATGCATATATATATTATTTTTTTTCAGTTGTCCAGTTAATTGCTGTATTTTTTTTTTTAGTAGAGATGGGGTCTCGCTCTTGCTCAGGCTGGTCTCAAACTCCTGAGCTCAAACGATCAGCCCGCTTCGGCCTCCCAGAGTGCTAGGATTGCAGGCATGAGCCACCACGCCTGGCCAGACTTCCTTACTATTAACATCCCCACCAGAGCGATGCATTTGTTACAGCTGATAAACCTACGTGGGTACCTGATTATCCCCCAAAGCCAATAGCTTACGTTAGGGTTCATTCTCGGTGTTGCATATTATGGTATCATACAGAACAGTAAGACTGCCCTCAAATTGCTCTGCTCCATCTATTCTGCCATCTGTTGCCCCTAACTCCTGGCCACCACTGATATTTATATGGTCTCCATAGTTTTGCTTTTTCCAGAATATAATTGGAATCGTATAGTATGTAGTTTTTTGAGATTGGCTTCTTTCACTTAATAATGTACATCTAAGTTTGTTCCATGTCTTTTCCTGGTTTGATAGTCATTTTTTTTTTTAAGTGCTGAGTAACATTCCATTGTCTGGATGTACCACAGTATATTTATCCATTGATCTACTGAAATAGTTATTGTTTTAAAATATTAGTTCTTCATTTTTGATTTTTTTTAAACAGAGAAATAAATTGAAGTAAATAGAGAAAAGGGGTAATTTTTTTTTTGAAATAGAAACTTGGATTTACAGCTTAGGTTTACAAATAACCTTTTAAAAAAAGTCACCCTTTAAGGACATATGCAATACTACTTCAAAAGCAGCCTGATTTAAAAAATCAATAATTATATATTGGCATACTTTTAGTGCTTATTTTTGGTTAAAGTTATTTTCAGATGTCACGTAGATTAAGCAATAGTTTTGCCATATCTGTTTGTATTAGTTCTACAATTTGCCTTTTTTTTTTTTTTTTTTTTGAGACTCACTCTGTTGCTTGGGCTAGAGTGCCGTCGCGTCAGCCTAGCTCACAGCAACCTCAAACTCCTAGGCTCAAGCAATCCTTCTGCCTCAGCCTCCCAAGTAGCTGGGACTACAGGCATGCACCACCATGCCCTGCTAATTTTTTCTGTATATTTTTAGTTGGCCAATTAATTTCTTTCTATGTAATAGAGATGAGGTCTCGCTCTTGCTCAGGCTAGTTTTGAACTCCTGACCTTGAGCGATCCACCCGCCTCAGCCTCCCAGAGTGCTAGGATTACAGGCGTGAGCCACTGCGCCCGGCCCAATTTGTGTTTTTTTTAAGAGACAGGATCTCAGTCTGTCACCCAGGCTGGAGTGCAGTGACCTGATTCATAGCTCAGTGTAACCTCAAATTCCTGGGCTGAAGCCATCCTCCTGCCTCAGCCCCCTGAGTAGTTAGGAATGCAGGCATGCATCACCATACCTGGCTAATTTTTTTAATTTTTTGTAGAGATAGGGTCTTGCTGTGTTGCCCAGGCTGGTCTCAACCTCCTGGCCTTAAGTGATTCTCCTGCCTCATCCTCCCAAAGTGCTGGAATTAGTGTGAGCCACTGTACCTGGCCTGCCTTCTTAGTTAAATGTAATCTTGCTCAAAATTCATCACTTCAGCTAAGGTAAACAAATTTAGTAATGAAATCATAGATTATTCAAGTTTTTTTGCTGGTTTCTCTTTAATGGTATTTTTTTAATAGTTGGTTTATTCTTTAAATTACTAAATGCCTAAATTATAATCTTAGAGGTACTGAATAGTTTATTATTCCCTGTAAATATGAATGCTTGTAATTTTCCTAAGAGCTAAAGTTACTGCAATAGAAATATTAACTTTTTACTATTGTTTCACCTTTTCTCCCTCTTGTACATTGCTGGTAGAAATGTAATTTGGCATAAACTTACTGGAAATGTTACTTCAAATGTTATATGATGTTGTACAATAAATCTGCAGTATAACATTAAGCATCATCAGCTTTGAAGTAGTTTCTATATTTTGGCCAAGTAATTCTACTTATAGGAATCTCTCCTATAGAAATAACTAGATCTGAGTGAAGATTATATGTGAGGATATTCATTGAAGTGTTATTTCTAATAGTAAGTGATTCAAATTAATAACTCAGCATCCCACTGTAGAAAAATGATTAGTGTATGGTATACATTTGTGATAGAGTGACATGCAGCCATTAAGTCATGTTTTTAAAGAATATTTATGGGCATGGAAAATATTTAAAGGCTTGTTAAATTTGAAAAAGTACAGACTACAAAAGAGCAACATACAGACAAAATATCCTAATTGTTAACAAACTCATGTCCATGATAATATGCATAGACAAAATCTTGGATGGTAATAGCTAAAATGTTAAAGTAATTATCTCTGTGTAGTAGGAATATCTGTGATTCTATTTTCCTGAACTTCTCACTATTTTACAGATTTCTGAAAGTGAGAATATACTTTTGTTAGAAAAAAGACACATCACTAAAAATAAACTTACTGGAACAGGAATTGTGTGTGGTTGTACAATAAATCTGCAGTTTAACAGCACTTGAGTTTGACTGTGCTTTGTATTTCTTACCATTCAACACTGAATTTCTTGTCTTCGGTTTTGGAAGTTCCAGGAAGCTTTATGTTTTCGTTCCTGTCCAGAGCTTTCCTGTCCCCAAAACTGCCCCCTCCCCACCTTTTTCCTACTGATTTTATGCACTATCCTAAAAGGCTCTTATTTCCAGAAATTTTTGGTGTTTATACTTCCTTTTCCAGGGTGATATTTTGCTCTTATCCAACTCCAACAATTCAATATATATGAGAATGGGAAAGATAAGAACACTGAGACCCTACACTTAAAATGTATTAGCTGGAAACAAAATTTATTTAGCTGTTTTATTGTGATATTGTTAATGGATTGGTGTCCTCTTATTTTATTATTATTGTACTTCTAGGGCAGGATTAGAGACCATGTATTTCTTTTTTTTTTTTTGTGACAGAGTCTCTCTTTGTTGCCCTGGCTAGAGTGCCTTGGCATCAGGCTAGCTCACAGCAACCTCAAACTCCTGGGCTCAAGCGATCCTTCTGCCTCAGCCTCCCAAGTAGCTGGGACTACAGGCATGCGCCACCATGGCCGGCTAATTTTTTCTATATATTTTTAGTTGGCCAATTAATTTCTTTCTATTTGTAGTAGAGACGAGGTCTCGCTCTTGCTCAGGCTGATTTCAAACTCCTGACCTTGAGCGATCCGCACCCGCCTCAGCCTCCCAGAGTGCTAGGATTACAGGCGTGAGCCACTGCGCCCAGCCAAGACCATGTATTTTTAAAAATAATTTCGTACAAATAATCACGCTTTTGCTAGTATTCTTTCATATAAAAGTCTTTGAAAAAATATACTAGGAAGAATCTTTCTTGCGTCTCTCAATGATACATCTTAATAGTCATTAACATTTACTGAATGTTTACTCCATTGTCCTAAGCACGTATTATTTAATCTCTACCTCAACCTTATAAAGTAGGTACATATTGATGTTATTCCCATTTTGCTAAAGAAAAAATAGAAGTACAGGAAGGTTACACTAGGGCCTCCCAGCTATTGTAGATGTATGTATTCATCAAGGCTTGGAAGTAGTAATTTCTCCAAGATGACAGAACTTTGGTTTTGGACTGTCAGTGATCACTTTACTAGGGCAGAAGTGTAGGCACTTTTCAAAATAATGAAAAAGGTTAGGGATACTTCTTTCTATTTCATTATCTACTCATTTCAGAAAAGAATTTCTACTAATGTTCTGCTATATAATCATCTTACTGAATGATATCCATCATGTGGTCACCAGAAGGGAGTTAACATTTTGGGGTGGGATGGGGTTTGAGTGCTGACATTATCAAAGTTTACATGGTTACAAGTGGCCACAAGTCAGTAGAGGAAAAAGACAAGCAGGATATAGATGTAGCATTCCGGATGTTGAGGCTAAAACTTTTGTTCCTATTGCATATGCGTTTACCTTTTTATATTGTCTCAGACTCTTCTAACTGTATAGACTAGATTAAACTCTTTATTTTCCCCCTGGTAACACCTATCACAGTTATTTCTTGTTTAACATAAAATCTACTTCACTAGATGTCGGCTCCAAGAGGGCAAAGACCAGATTTCTTCAGTTTTTTCCCCCAGGGTCTAACACAGTGCCTGCTTTGTCATTAGTGCTCAGTAGTATCAGTGAAAGTAAACTGGTTTGATTCAATTATTTTAATTTCGTCTCCCCACCTCCACCCAGATAATCCAGAATAAGGATTACAACAGTAAATCTTCAATATTAGCATATAAGGATGAATCATCATTTTATAAATAAAAGGCATTATGGGCTGCTTAGTGTTGTGAGTTCAGATTTAAAATATGGAAGTAATCTTTCTCAAAGACCTGATGTTCCTTTTTTTGTAAACCTTTTTATTTTGAAAAGTCACAAAGTAGTATAAAGAATTACCACATGCCCTTCACCTAGATTTCCCAGAGTGAACATTTTACCACATTTGCTTTATATATCTTCTTTGTGTATATACAACACATAGAGAAAATGCATCTTTTATCTCTAAATATTTCAGGTATATCTCCTAAAAACATGGACAGTCTCTTATGTAACGTATATAGATATCAAAATCAAGGAATCAACATTGATTCCATACTGTTAACTATATACAGATCTTTTTTTTTTTTTTTTTTAGCCCCCTGCTCCCCACCCCGCCCCAGCTTCCCTGTCCTCGGGGCCACTCCCCCGACCCCCACCCCGGGCCTCCCTGTTTCAAGCCCGTACTCGCTGCCCCTGGCCCCACTGTCCTCGAGCGCCCCAGTCTCCGGCCCAGGCCCTCGGCTCCCGGGACCCCCGAACCTCCCAGCCTCCCTTCGCCGGCACCGTCACGCTCTTCCGGAAGTTCGCCAGGAGCCTATGTATACATCTTATTCCAATTTTACCCAATAACACTTTTTTTTATAAAAATTTTAAAATCTTTCCAGTCAGAATTCAGCCAATAACATTCTTTATGGAAAGGAAAAAAAGAAAGAATCCAAGATCCAGTCTAGAATCACATGTCGCATTTAGCTGTCATGTCTCTTTAGTCCTCCTGTTCTTTGTCTTTCATGACCTTGACACTCATGAAGGTGCAGGTTGTTTATTTTGTAGATGGTCCCTATGTTTGGGTTCGTGTGGTGTGTCCTCATGATTAGATGTAGGTTATGCATTTTTGGCAGGAATATCACAGGATGGATATTGTATTTTTTTCAGTGCATCATTTCAGAAGTCACATGATGTCTATCTGTGCCATTACTGGTGGTGTTTAACTGTGAGCACTTGGTTAAGGCGACGTCTGCCAGTTTTCCCTCTTGTAAAGTTACTTCCCTTCCCTGCCAGTAATTTTTATTAGTAAGTATCTTGTAGGTAGTCATAGACGTTAAGACTATGGAAATATCCTGTTTACTCAGTTTTCACCTAGTAGTTGACCCTCCTTGATGATTCTTGTCTGAAATGATTGGTACTTACGATGTTTGTCAGATGGTCTCTTATTTTATTATTGAGTGTTAGATTAAGTGTTGTTAGTCGTAAAATACTGAAAGTATCATTCGGCTCTGCTTAAGTACATGTCCTAACTTGAGATGAAATTATTCACGTGGCTTCTTTACAGTTTGCCCATTTTTTGGCTGGGTCATTGCAAATGAGAAGTTAATAACTTGACCTTTATACGACCTTGTTTTTTGTTTGTTTGATGGTCAAGATCAGGCACATTTAAGTTGCACACAACACAAGTGAGTGTAGAACATGACACAGAAATAAAGGATGTGATTACTTTTATTATTTCAGTGCTTTGATACATTCTCATTTTTGTTTTTGTTTTAATTAACTTACATTTCTGTGTTTTTAAAAAACATTTAATTTTGAGGTACTGACCAAAGAGCGGATTTGTACTTGGAAGGAAAAGACCAGATTGGGGGTTGGTTTCAGTCTTCCTTGTTAACAAGTGTGGCAGCGAGGAAAAAAGCACCTTTTAAGTGAGTATTTATACCTTAGCTAAATAAACCTGTGCTGAGTCCTTGCGATGTGTGGAGCACCATGCTGAGTAACATAGGTGTGATAAAGCACTGCCCCTGCTTGCTTATAGTCTCCTGCTGATGAGAGAAATAAGAATTTAAAAGAAAGAGAGAGAGAGAGAAAGGAGACAGTACAGAGGGAGTTCTCTTGTCACTGATATAGGTCATAACTCCTAGAAGAGAAAATCAGCATGACTGGAGTAGCTGGGGAAACCTCTATGGACCTAGATCTTTTGTTTTTGTTGTTGAAGAGAAGGAAAAAGGAGTATATTAATTTGCGGGCAAATGAGGAGGTTGGCAGACTCCTGTCTCAAAGTAGTACCAGTGTCCTCTGGATCTTGACCTGTGGTGAGACTTGAGGAGGAGGAACGTAGGGAAAGATATCCACAGTGGCTGATGAACTGAACATTCCTTTATTAAATGACTATTTATTAAGTTAGGGATTTTTTAGTACAGATAATTTTTTTCCTTTTTCAAATGTGTAGGCAAGTGTTAATCAGAAAGATTCTTAAGTAGCTTAAGATTTTTGTTATGATGAAAACCCATCCCAGAACATTTTAGATGTTTTTGTTTCTTTTGTAATGTGTTTTTCAAGACTAACAGAACAGCAGATACCATTATTTTTTTCAAGTTGTCTTTTTGAAAATAATTTTAAGGTGATAATCTGTTCTTTTTAAGATACATTTTTTCCAGATTAGTTTTAATGATCAAAATCAGTACATATTAATAGCAGAAGCTCAGGAAATAATTTCTTTAGTGAATGAAAACATCTAAGGTTTTCCCTTGGTTATTAAGTTATCTAAGGTATTCCCTTGGTTATTAACTCTCTAAGTTGAGTCATGTCGTGATAAATAAGCTGTTGACAGTTAGACTTTCAAGAAAAGCTTTCATCCCTAATCTGTCAAGAAAAGTCCTATTTTTGTATCGAACTAAGGTACTCTTTTTAAAGCTGTTACCATCATTAAAAATATAAGTGTGTTATCATTAATATAACAGATTTGTCTCATTAGGACAGTGGTTGTTCATGGATTTACCCTTGGAGAAAAGGGAGAAAAGATGTCCAAGTCTCTTGGGAATGTCGTTAATCCTGATGTTGTCATCAATGGAGGACAAGTAAGTGGTTTCCTAAAACTTTCTTTTATTTTTGTTTTAAGACTCTTAAGTTGACAGCCAAAGCCCTTAATATAGTTACTTGAATGTAAAAATAAAAACTGTCTTTTATATTAGTTGAGGATGTCTTACCATGTTTTAAATCTAGACTCTTAAATAACACATGATTTTAAGGAAAAGGGAAGGGCTGGGATTGTGGCCCTTCTGACTCATTTCAGGTCTGAATCTCCAGTTAGGTCCTGAATCATACTGATTCTTTTTTAATTGTCTGGCCTTTTAAAATGTGTAGATCCTTTTATGATTCATAAGTGTGATGCTCAGGTTTTCACTCTATTGTATGACACGCGCCTCCCTCAAACCTTGTTATTACACTGACACATTACCTATCTGACATGGAAAAAAATGCATAAACTGTAATTTTACAGATAAGTGGAAATGATATAAGAAAAAATGAGATGGAAACTCCTAAATGTGTGTTTCGTTGTTTTATTCTTGGAAATTACACACTTTAAAGCAAGTCATTAATGTACATCAAATCTGAGGTTGCTGATAATTTGGGTTTTTTTTTTTTTTAAGCTGCTTTCATAAAAGAAAACCATTTGTCTGTTTTTTCCCTCCTGTGGCTTTTTACTGCACTCCTAACATCCTGTAACCATTCACTGCATTGTGTACAGGGTTGCTAGGGACTGTTGATACGGAAAGCTGTCCTTCCCTCTCCCTTATAGACTCATCCCTGGCACTGCTCTGTGCCTAGCCCGCTGCTGTTACAGATGGATGTGGATGTGACCAGGGAAGAGCTTAGGTATTAGCATCTGGGCCTTGAACAAGATTGCAGAGCGTGCTTTTCCTTCCTCCTGTTTTGCTGTTTTTAGATGCAGCCTGGTTTGAGCCTCATTTCATTACAGTGCTGGTATAGTTTATACTTAGTTGTACTCGAACATTTCTGCATAGGAACTTTTCCTGAAACCTCTGTTTGGCTACTGAAATTCAAAGCCATTCTATTTCTATGTTTTTCCTTAATGAAAAGGATCATAGCAAAGAGCCTCCCTACGGTGCTGATGTCCTTCGTTGGTGGGTGGCTGAGTCCAATGTCTTCACTGAAGTGACAGTTGGTCCATCTGTGCTCAATGCTGCCAGAGATGATATTAACAAGGTTAGAGTCATTATTGTTTCTAGTTCTGAATGAAAAGTTTACTAAATCATTGTTTTAAAAAATGAGGCACATTTTATTTGGCACTGAAATACTGAATGAAAGTGAGTTTTCACATGTTGTATTTTAAAATATCCTGTGTTCATTTATTTCTGTAAAAACATTAGTAATAACACTAATAACTTTATGTAATATCCTTTTATATTTTATTATAATATATAAAATACAGCATAATATGAATTATATTAATTTTATATACTTTTATGTACTCAATCACTTTTCACATTTTCTCCATTTATCTTTATTTTCACCTGTGAGGCAGGTGAATAACATTATTCTCACCTACACACATGAATAAACTGAGCTACTAAAAGGTGATTTGCCCTAAGATTATAAAGAAGTAAAATGAAAATTCAGTCTTTAGGCATAAAATCAGTGGTTCTTTCCATAACTGGGCTATTGGACTATGGGAATGAGAAGTTTTTTTTTTTCCATTGGTAGTCATATTTAGAAATGATATAATAAAAATATCCCATTAAGAAAGTGCCAAGAGTTGGATGAAACTGTAGATTAATAAAATGACTTTTCAGTGAAAATTGAAAACCTCATACATTTTTTAAACTGCATACTTTTTCTCACTATGAATAG
This sequence comes from Lepilemur ruficaudatus, assembly GCA_963574885.1. Lineage (NCBI taxonomy): Eukaryota > Metazoa > Chordata > Mammalia > Primates > Lepilemuridae > Lepilemur > Lepilemur ruficaudatus. Next base: position 1,917 of record CAUYRT010039349.1, on the reverse strand, counting down.
CTTAGGAATACACTCCGCTTTCTTTTGGGAAATGTGGCTGATTTCAACCCAGAGACAGATTCCATCCCTGTTAAAAATATGTATGTCATAGACCAGTATATGCTACACTTACTGCAGGATTTTGCAAACAAGGTGAGTGTGACTTAATAAGCTTTTGGAAAATAGAAATGCCAGCACTATTGTATGTTAAAATTTTAGTTTCATGCGAGTAGAACGTAACTTGCTAGAAATAGTAACTAAATACTTGAGGAAAGTTATACTTGCTAAATTCCACACATTTCCAGGTTGGCCTTAGGTTTAAAGTGTTACAGTGTCTTTACTAGGTTCTCAAAAGACTAGGGAAGTACTTGATGGAAACAGTATGCCCAGGCTTCCCTTAGACCAGCCTGATTTCTCCAGCAAGAAAGAATCTTGTATCTGCAGATGTACCCCTCATAATAAAGTATAGAAATAACTGAAATGACTGTTCCTACGTGTTTCATATTTGTTCATTTACATGTGGGCACAAATAATTGTGTTTTCCAAAATTGGAAATGTGTTTGCATCAGCATCCCTGAAGTCAGAGATGTGCGTGCTGATTTTTGTGTAACCAAAAATAAATGAGGCACAAGTGTAGGGGGGCAGTACTGAATTGTTGGTAACCTCCACTCTTTGCTGTTTTAAAAATGGTGTGATTTCATCATTTAAAACCCAATCCTTTCTCCTTGATGAATGGTCTTTTGTGGTTCCCAGAGTAGAATAGTCAGTATTTTCTGCACATCTTGAATTTGTTATCCAGTAATAACCTTTGGAAGATTCTCAGGAATTCTTGCATATGGCTTGTTTTTTGCATGTGCCTGCCTTTGAAACATGTTTTTAAAGGAACATATTTTCCTCGTGATGACTTGCATTTTCATCTGCCTATCCCAGCTTCCAAACTTATTCTGGTTTTGTTCCCTAGATTACAGAATCATACAGACAATATGATTTTGGAAAAGTTGTTCGGCTATTACGAACATTTTATACCAGAGAACTCTCTAACTTTTATTTCAGCATAATCAAAGACAGGTATGTATGACTAATCGTTAAAGTGCTTACCAAATATTTCTTGAGTGTCTGTCTGCGTCTGGCAAATGTTGGGGATACAGTGATGAGCATGGCGGGCAGCACTGTGTTAAGATGGGGTTCTCGAGTCAAGCCTGATTAAGAATGTCTGCCCTGCCACTTGCTATCTTTACGATTTGGGACAACTTATTCTATAATCTCAGTTTCTTCGTCTGCAAAAGGGGGTTGATAATTCCTACTTCATAATGTGGTTATGAGAAGGAAAAGCAGTCATGGAAATAACATGCTTAACGCTGTGCTTGATAAAGTAAGTGTTCAATAAGCAACAGCTGTAATAAGAGATAATGAACATAGTGCTTGTTCCCAGGAGTCTGCAAATCTTCAAGGGGAGAAAGAGAAATATGTGGGCAATCATATGTACCATTGTATAATGTTAAGTAGTATCTTTGCAGAAGAGGGCTGGATGCTAAGTCTTCATTTTTTGCTTGAGTGCAGGTGACAGTGCTATCTCTATAGTAACTAGTCCAATCCGAGGGCCAGCCCCAACCTGTCAGTACCTCAAGGACCTTCCGTATAGGTTTCATAACTCCTAGTCCTTCCCTTAAAACACCAATAGCATTGTAAGGGTTGAGGAGTCACATTTTAAATACTATCAACGAACTTATTACTTGTCCTTTAACATAGCAGTCTACACTCTAGTTGTCATGTACCAGAAAAACAGAATTGGACATAGCATAGCTATGAGAGTCTTTGAGGAGGTGGGCATACCTGCAGGGAGGAAAGAGGAATAGAAGATAAGTTATCAAAAAATTGTATGACAGGCCGGGCGCGGTGGCTCACGCCTGTAATCCTAGCACTCTGGGAGGCCGAGGC
>CAUYRT010039348.1:0-25121 GCA_963574885.1 Lepilemur ruficaudatus | reverse complement strand
GAGGATCGCTCAAGGTCAGGAGTTCAAAACCAGCCTGAGCAAGAGCGAGACTCTGTCTCTACTAAAAATAGAAAGAAATTGGCTGGACAATTAAAAATATATAGAAAAAATTAGCCGGGCATGATGGCACATGCCTGTAGTCCCTGCTACTCCGGAGGCTGAGGCAGAAGGATCGCTTGAGCCCAGGAGTTTGAGGTTGCTGTGAGCTAGGCTGACGCCATGGCACTCTAGCCTGGGCAACAGAGTGAGACTCTGTCTCAAAAAGAAAAAAAAGAAGAAAAGAAGGAAGGAAAGAAGGAAGGAAGGAAGAAAGGAAGGAAAGAAAGGCAGAAAAAAAAAAGAAGAAGGAAGAAAAAAGAAAAGAAAACCACTGGTCTAATCTAACCACCTTTCTCTCTTCCATTTTACAGAGAGTGTAACTGGGGCCAAGAAGTCCTGCTGCCAGCGGGTCACATGGTGCTGAGGGACAAACCCCTTGACTCTCTTGGGAGTTAAAGGGAAGGAAGTGGATGTTTCCCTTGAACCTAATAAGCAGGTGAGGTTTTGTATTCTTATTTGTTTTAGAGTGGAAGAAAATTTTGTTTAGAAATTCTAGTTAAGTCACTTACCCAAAGCCCTAAAGCCAGTAAGTGGGCAGCAGAATTCAAACTCAATACCCTTGACATGCAAAACCAGGTTGTTTCTACTGCACACTGCACTGCCCCTTCCTCCATTACTCTAAAGTCTATCTTTTCCTGCTGCTGTCAACTCCTCCTTCCTGATACGTACAAAAATAAGTTCACCACTATCTTGCCTGACCTCACTCCTCCAGAGACTCATTTCAGAACCCTAGAGCCAGATCTGCACCCACAAGCCTTATCTGCTTTGGGGCCCCAAGTCCCCCAGCGTCTATCCTGACCTGCTTCCCCACACAAATGTAGAAACACACACCAGCATCAACAGAAACATTTCACCAAGACCAATTTTGAATTGGTGCCAAGCTGGGCTGGCAGGTTGAGGGGGGAGCCTCTGACTTACATTGTTTTCGACCCTCACTACTCAAATTGTGGTTCTAAGCAGCAGCAAGAGCAGCCTCAGCATCTTAGAGCTTGTTAGAAATACACACACTCCAAAACTACTGAATTAGAATCTACCTTTTAAGAAGATTCCCAGGTGATTTGTTTGCACATTAAAGTCTGCAAAACACTAAGTTAGACCTGAATCCCAGGGGAACCAGGCTTATGCCCGCCTGTGTAACTGACCCTCTGCAGCTCTTGGCTTGGTTGTTAGGGACAGCTGTGAGTTGGTTGATGATGTTATTGTAAGGAGAACTTGGATATTAAATTGCAACCAAGGCCTGGGAGATTATTGCAACAAAGGGAACCCTGGTCGTATTATTGCAACCAGCATCTGCATGGTGGACTGAATGAAAGGCCCAAGAGATCTGTTGCAATAAGAATTAAGAAGCCTGATTAGGCCTCTTCCACACTGGCTATTGTGATGCAACAAAGTGGAGAAATGGGTAGGACTTTTGGTTTTAACTAAATTGGGGTCTACTAAATTGGAAAATAGTTTTGAAACATGCTTCTTGCACTGCAACTGTGCGTATTTATAATAATGGCCTGGACACTTAAAGAAACCTATTGTGACAATGGATTTACTCTTGAAGCATCTTTAAGAACTGGGACAAGATTCTCTCCTAACAGAACAACAGAGAAAAGGATTAGCCTGACAGAATCTGGACTATTACTCTAACTGCATTTCAGAGTGGAATGCATTGCAGAGTAAATACCAACTGGAATCTAGTTGCTCTGTTGCAACAAGTTTGGATTTGCTGCGGAAACAAATCGACAAGTCTGTGGCTGAGGCCTGCATGGCTCTTTTATCACAACAGGACCTTGCAGAATGGCCCCAACCCATGCCAGAAGGGCCTGTTGTACCTATGGACAGGACCAGAGGGACCCCTATCACAAGTGGAAACTATGCTGAGAGGCCACACAGTCATAAAGGCAAAATGCATGAAATGCATTGTCATGGACATAAGGACAGCCAACTGTTATGCAGGACTCTGGGAACCACAGGTGCCTTCTAATGATAAGCCACGATTCTATGCCTCTGGTGTTAGCATGGCAGTCATGTTATCCCATCTTACAACTGAGGAAACTGAGGCTCAGAGAAGTTCAAGGGATTGTCCAAGTTCTCATGACTGGTGAACAGCAGGGTAGGATGTGGACCCGGGCCTTTTCGCTGCATGCTGTACTTCCTTGCAGGGAGACTTTGCATATGCTTTGAAATAGGATCATGAAACATGTGGGAAGACAAACATGCATATTTTACCCATTGGAACCTAGCATATTTTGTTGCAAAATTTTAATGATCTGGGTATATACTGTAACATAAGATCCAAATGTCTTATTTCTAAGAGACCACAGATGTCTGGAATTAGGGCAAATACAATGACAGCAAATCAAAGATGTAATTACAATAGTCTTCTTTAGCTTAATGTGAAGAGGCTTGAGTTCAAATTTTGACCCTTCTTAGCACATAACCTAGGACAAAATGTAGTCTCTCCGAATTTAGCAAATTCCTAATCATTCCCTAAGGCCCAGCTCAAAGTCACCACCTTTGTGAAGCCTTCCCAGACCCTGCCCCACTTCAGCCCTTAAGAAAGGCAGCACGTGGCTCCTCGGTCTCACAGGTCTCACAGTTTGTCGGAGGGTTTGGATTTACTGGCATTCTATTGTCTTTTCCCTCTAGAAAGAACAGAGCTCATCGTTGAGGGGTGAGCTAGTCATAGGGCCCAGTTCTCTTTTGCTAGACAGTAGCATAGAGAACCAAGATCTGATGCACCCGGAACATTGTGCCATAACCCCTTGGCCACCTCCTGACTACCAAACTCAACCCTTTCCTCCCCAGCAAAGGCCGACCCGTGGGCTCAAATCCCCGACCTTTCCGGGACTACCCCCATAGACGGTAAGCAGGCTGAGGTCCAGGGCGGACCCCTGTGCGCGCAGCGGCACAGTGCCCACGCCTCTAGCCCAGGGTGCCTAGCACGCTGCCAGGAACCGCGTGTGCTGAGCAAATATTCGTGGATTGGGATGGAGCAGAGGGCAGGGAGACATAACATGTAGACCCCCACACTTGACTGAGCGGGGCCGCGGGAGTGAGCGCCCCGCGGAGCCAGGGGAGGGGCGGAGGCCGCTCCGTCCAGCCGGGCGCCAGCTCCTCCCGGGCGGGCGGGCACCCTCCGACAGCGGGCACACAAAGCCTGCTCGGCGTGCTCGGCGATCGGCTCCTCATGTCTGTGTCGCCACGCGCCGCCAGGCGGCTCCAGGTTGGGCGTCGGGCTGTGGCAGGCACTGGGCGTCAAGAAGCTGCACGCATCAAACCGCCGCGGGAGGGAGCGCGAAGGGGGGAGGAGGAGGAGGAGGAGTGGGCAAGGGAGGAGGGAGGAGGAGGAGTAGGGACCGGGCGGGGGGTGGAGGAAGAGGCCTCGCGCAGAGGAGGGAGCAATTGAATTTCAAACACAAACAACTGCACGAGCGCGCACCCACCGCGCCGGAGCTTTGCCCCCGATTCGCGCCCGCCCCGTCCGTGCGGCGCGCGGGCGGAGACGCAGTGGCCGCGCGGGAGCTCGGCCCTGGGGCCACCATCGAGGCGGGGGCCGCGCGAGGGCCGGAGCGGAGCGGCGCCGCCACCGCCGCACGCGCAAACTTGGGCTCGCGCTTCCCGGCCCGGCGCGGAGCCCGGGGTGCCCGGAGCCCCGCCATGTCGCGATCCAACCGGCAGAAGGAGTACAAATGCGGGGACCTGGTGTTCGCCAAGATGAAGGGCTACCCACACTGGCCGGCCCGGGTGAGCAGCGCGGCCCGCCGCCCCCTATCTGCCTGCGGGCTTGGGTTGCATAACACCGGGGAGGGCACGAGCGCTCCGCGCGGAGCGGGTGGAGGTGGGGGCAGGGGGCATTTGGGTCTCCGACTCTTTCCCTGTCGCTTTCTAGCCCACCCGCCGGTTATATAATGGTGGAGGCGGGCGGGGTGGGGGGGCGAACACCTGGCGAGTGCGGCGTCCGCGCGTAAAGGCGTGTGCGCGGCGTGGGGATCCGAGGGCGCCGGTCACTTCCCGGCTCCCGGCTCCGCGTGCTCAGTTCCGCCTCCAGCCCCCATCCTCTCGGAGGTTTCGGGCGCGCAGTCTGGGTTTGGGCCAGTCGTGTTATTCCTCCGATGCCATCCCCCTCCGGGACCCCCTTAGAAACCCCGAGTTTCTTCATTGTCGCCCCCAGTTCAAACTCTTCCGGGATAAATGGTTAAGGATCCCAGCCCAGAGAGGGATAGATGGAGGCAGAGTTCGCTTCTAGAAAACTTTGGTTTGGGGCATCCGTAAGAGGTCTGAAGTTGGGAGGGTCGAGGAATGGTTGGAGGCAGTTTAAGAGGGGATCTACCTGGCTCGGAAATGATCCGCCAGAACATACCAGCTCTCAGCTCCACAGATACAGGCCTCCAAATTCTGCCAACTCAAATTTGGGACTGAGGGTGGCAGGGCCCCTTTGTAGGTTTGGGAAGTCCAGTCCAGACTGCCTCTTAGTAGGGGTAGAGGGAGCATGAGTTCCTTCTCCCACCCCCACCCCCACCCATGTGAGCATCTGCCGCCGGAACGGCCCAGTCTCTGCCATGTGGTTGATTCAGCCCGCCAATATAAGTCCCCTCGCCACTTCCAGCACCTGGCCAGGTGGGAGGGTGGGGCCCAAAAGCCAAGCCTGGAGTGTTCATCATGTTTCTCCTAAGGACTGAGATAAGTAAGGAAGATGGGAGTTGCTGGAGGAAAGTTGGGGTGTCACCGAGACAGGGAGGTGTCAGTGCATCTGGCAACTTTAAAATAAGTTGGTGTAGAAGGGCCTTTCTGTGAGAGTGTAACTCAGTCCCCTAGAGTGTAGGGCTCCGGTACAGTGAAATGCTAGAGTAGAAATGGGTTGGGGGAGGGGACCAAGTGCAGAAGGACCGCCTTATGGCTTTGGGTTGCTCTTCTCAGAGTGTGTGTGTTCATCTGGCCCACACACTGCTCTGAGCTTAGGAAATTGTCCCAGGCTTGTTTAGGGTGTCAGGCCAATTTTGGGGCCACTCTGAAAAGCCCAGGAGACCCTTCTTCACTCTGTACCCTCTCCTGATGAGTGTATCTAATCCCGCATGCCTCGAGCTCCTTGTTCCCTGAAACTTTCTGATGGATCAAATAAGGCCTGGCCTCTGCAGTGGGAGTGAAGTACAGAGAGAAGTGGGTCTCTACAAGCTTCCACGCCTCCTAAGGGAGGCTAGGCAGGGGGCAGTGTGAGGAAGCAGCCACAGACAGACAGCCTTGTGTGTGCATGTATGTGTGTGGCGTATGAACCGTCGTGTACTTTACCCTGAACCCTTTGATCCAACTGGCTTCTTGGCCCAGATGCCAAGGCCCTGGTGGGCAGGGCAAGAACTGAACCCAGGTCTCTAATGATCCTACCTCCGGGGGTGGGACAAAGTCCAGAGGCTGGGCTAAGCCCTGGGGAAGGGGGTGTTAGCTGGAATGTGGGTTGAAGGGAACCCCTTCTGGATCAGGTAAGAGAGAAAGGGGGTAGGGGTATGCAGAAGGACCCACACTGGCCCCTGTGCGGAAGACCCTCAGGTTTCTGGTGGCCTTTGGAGTGAGGGCAATGCCTGCAACTGGGACTGCCACCCATTTCTTCACCCTGGGCCTCCAGAAGGGTGGGACAGGGGAGGCAGAGTTTCTCCTTCTGTTGAGGCCTGTACCTCTGAGATAAAGTTAGAATTGGGGTAGGGAGATCAGACTGATTTCAGAGAGATACGGCCCCACAATTTGCCCCACAATTTGCGTATCTTTGGCTCTTGATTTTGATAATTGAGGGGAGGGTTACACCCAAAACTGTTACTTCCCAGACACATCCCCCTTGAGCCCCAAAAGAACAGACACATGTGAGTCTCCTCACCAATACTTGGACCCTGTCTTAGTCTTTAGAGTGGCAGAGCCTGAGGGGCCCAGCCCCTCCATGAGATGGATGAGGAGTAAGAGCCTTACTGACTGCCCCTCCACTAGGCAGCCAGAATCTTCAGCCATAACGAAGGCCACTGGACCTTTTTTTCCTCAGTCCCTGCTGCTGGGGAGGATGGGTGATTCTGGGTGAGACTAGACGGGCCCAGTGCTTGAGAGCCCAGCCAGAGGGGCCACGTGACAGGCAGGACCTGCCTGGAAGGATGGTGTGACTCCATCTTAACCTTCTCCTTTCCCTCTTCCTCCTGCCTAACTTCCTGGGGGATCTCCAAGCACTGAACAATTAACCTCCAAGACTTCAGGGATTTTTCCCCCCCTGAGGTTCCTTCCTCCTTTCTCTGCTTCCTGTTTCACAATCCCTGAAAACCTGAGGACCTCACCCGTCTTTCCTCCCCGTCCCCCAGCACCTTCTCTTTTCTGCCTGTTGGGCTTGCCACACTTTCCCGGCCCCAACTGTCTACTGCTCCAGATTTTCCGGTTCCTGGGTCAGGTTGGGCCTCGGCCCTGGGTGTGGTGGTCAGAACCCTGGCTGGCAGCCATTATGTGCTTAGCCTTCCTAAGTGCAGGGTAGGTGATCTTGGGCTTGTTCTGGTTTGAGGCCTGGGGAGGGGTGTTGAGTCCTCTTTCCCCACAATGCCTGAAAACTTCAGATTTCTTTTCAGACCTTGGAGGGTATCCATGGGCCCTGGAGGATGGGATTTCATGTGCTCTGGCCTGTCTGATGGGATCGGGCATATGCAGAGGGGTGAAGGTGGGGCTGGATGGGCCCAAGCCTGAGAAGTAACTTGCCTGGACTCCTGGAATGGCTAAGAGGTAGCAGGGCCCTCCTCTGTTGGCTAGTGAAAGGTGACAGTGGGGTCCCCAGCACTATCTGGTTCCACTCTGACCCATTTAGCCTTGACTCATTTGTTCTGAGTCACAGCCTGGGTATAAAGACACCGCCTGGGAGACAGACATCTGTATTGGGGTACAGGGCTCTCCTGAGACTCATATCCTCTATGTCAAGGAAGAACTGCCTTTGACTCCCAAATGCACGAAAAGACATTTCCTTTGTAGTTTAAGGGACAGAGGTGCTACAACAGAAGGAATTTTTCTCCCTTTTGGGGTAAGGGTTTGGGAATTCCCTTAAGTGAAAAAAGCATACCTCTCCTGGCCCTTCCCCGACAAATGCCTACAGTCAAGGTAAGGGAGGGGATGGAATGACCCTCTTGGGGCAGATGCCCAGCCCCTGTCCTCCTCCCTCTTCCCTGTAGACCCACCCTTTATGTAGCTAGAAGTCAGCAGGGCAGCTGTATCTGGTGTGTCTCATTCTATTTTTAATCCCATCCGTTCTTTGTTTCTCCCCCACTCTTGGGGCTGGGCAGCTGGTGGCCTCCTGGGTCCCCTGCCACACCGTTCAGCTCTGAGTTTGCTTTCTATGGGAGGTTGGGGTGGCAAGAGATGATGGCCAGGTAGCTGCTTTGCTTTGCAGCCTGTGCTCCTGGAGAGAACTTTAGGTTTCCTTATTTTTGACCCTTCACCCACCCCACCTCCTCTTTCTGAGCCTCAGTTTCTCCTCTTTTATAACACATTTACTATGAGCATATTAATGCCCTGGCTCAGATGTGGGCCCTGTAAATGGTGAGATCAAAGTTCCCTGCTGCACTCTAAGCCTTAGACCCTTCAGTCCCCACCCCCACCTCTGGTTCTGGGTACACACAGATCCACTGAGAAGAAAAGCCTAGGGAAGGGCTTTTGCTATTATTGTCCTATGTCTGTCTCCTGGGATCTGTAAACCCTGGAGGCTCTCATTTTGTTTTTTGCCTCCCCCTCTGAGAGGAGGGTGATGAGCTAGCTGGTAACCGGACCCAGGTGTCCTGGCTGAGGACTGGCTCCTCCGCCCCTGCCCCTGCCCCTGGTCTGGCTTCCTGAGAAGGATTCCCCCTCCCACCCCACCCCCGTGCCCCCTGCAGTGGCAATCCTGCACTAGCTGAGGTTTTAAACTCAGCCAGGGACCCAGGTGCCAGACTCCAGGCATGGGGGTGGGGTATGTGTTAGTGTCCCCTCCTCCCCAATCCGGAGAGAGGGCCTGGGGGGAGGGGCAGTCACATTCCTGGTTGCTGAGTGGCCCCGGGGGCGGGGTTGGGTTGTCATGGCGATGAGGATTGTGTTTGGGGGGGGAACTGCGTGCCTTTCCACCCCCTGCTCTCACACCCCAGCGTCTCCTGGTTGTGGGGAGGGCCCAGTTTGTGCTGGCCCTTCCTGGGGGGAAGGGCTGGACCTCTGTCCCCAGAGGCCACTGGGCAAGGGAGGAGGTGCCCAGAAGCCTAAAGACTCCAAGTCTGGGGCAAGATGCCCCTCAGATTTGTGCCCAGGGCCCCACCCCTTCTCCTGGGTGTGTCTCAGCTCATTCCCATCTACCCAGTTTCCCTATCTCCTCAGGCCCCATTTGGGCCCTCTGTCCCCGTCTCTCTGTGTTAATCACTGCCTTGGCCTCCCGTCTCTCTCCTGTCTGCGCCTGGGGCCCCAGTCAACATGGCCACCTGGCCTCTGTCCGGCGGGAAGCCAGGCTGCTGGGGCTGCTGCAAGTGTTGCTGGGAATTGTAGTCCCCACCCCACCCCAGTTCAGCTTGGCCTGGGCTTCCAAGGCCTGGTCTGGAAGAGGCTAGCTAGGCCACTGCCTCTCCATTTCCCTGACCTTAAACCTCTGTACCTCTCACCTTCACTCCTCATGCCACCAGCACGTGTGCAGCAAGGGAGCAAGTCAGGAGATCTGAGTCTGAGACCTGGCCCTCACTAACTTGCTCTGTCATTTTGGGCAAATCACTTTTTTCTGGGCTCAGTTTCCTCATCTGTAAAATGAGCTGGACTACTTTGATGCCTTTCAAAGTGTTCCCCAGAAGCCTTTGCGGGGGGTATTGAATAGGTAGCATTTTGACCTCACCCCTCCACTTCAGCCAGAGCAGTCTCTTTTTTTTTTTTCCAGGAACAGGGTCTCCCTTTGTTGCCCAGGCTAGAGTGCAGTGGTGTGATCATAGCTCACGGCAACCTCAAACTCCTAGGCTCAAGCAATCCTCTCACCTTGGCCTCCCAAGTAGCTGGGACTACAGGTGTGCAGTACTATGCCTGGCTAATTTTTAAATTTTTTGTGGAGATGTGTTCTCACTGTGTTGCCCAGGCTGATAGATCTTGAACTTCTGGGCTCAAGCAAGCTTCCTGCCTCAGCCTCCCAAGTAGCTGGGACTGTAAGCACAGGCCACCACGCCCAGCTAAAGAGCAGTCTCCTTTTATCTGTATCGTAGATTCATTCAGCAAATACTTATTGTGTACCTACTGTGTGCTAGGCACTGTGCTGAGATAAAAGCAGACCTGGTCTCTAACCTCAGGACAGGCTAGTCCAGGTAGTCCATGTAGACATTAGTTGAAGAATGTTATTAATCAGTGTAAAAATGCAACTGTGAAAAAGTGTTAGGAGACAATAATAGCAAAAGCCCTTTAGTTTTACCTAAAGAGCCCACTAGGTCAGGAGTAAGAGGGAAGCTTTCTGAAATAAGCATGATGGAGCTGAGGTTGGAAGGATGGTCAGGAATTAGTGAATATGAGAGACTGAAAAGACAGCATGGTGGGAGCAGAAAGGGCAGCATCCTGGGAGAGGTTGATGACGGCATAGGTAGGACGTGCTGCATGCCACGATGTGGTCCTTTCGTTCTCAACACTATGGCGTAAGCACTATGACTATCTCCCTTTTACAGATGAGGAAACTGAGACAAAGAAAGGTTCAGTAAGTTGCCTAAGATCATACAAACGGTGGCAGAGCTGGGATTCAGAGCTCACCATTGTGAGGTGGGCCCTGGAGTCCTGAAAAGGAATTAGAAAGTTTGAGGCAAAGGGATGAAATGGTTGGATGAGCATTTGGCAAGGCCCATTCTGGCTGCAGTGTGGAGAATGGACTGTCATGGGCCACAAATGGACACTGAGAGGATAGGTATTGCAGAGGCTGTGGTTTTAATCCAGGCAAGAGAGGACAGTGGTTGGACTAGGGCAATGGCAAAGATAAGGTGCTTTGTAGCCAGGACCTGGATATGTTGGGGGGACAGTGTGTGTGTTGTCTGGTTGGTGAAGGAGAGGGAGGGACTCCTGGGTTTCTGTTGGGCTTCCACATCTGCCTTCATTTAAACAAAGTTGCACTGCTAAAAATGGTCCAAAAGCCACCTTGCTAATCTCCTGGGTCTCTCTCAGTCTGGTTTTATACAAATGTGGCATAGAGGTCAGTACCCCTGCCTCAAACTTGAGACCTCAGGACTCCAGCTCACGCTCACTTCCCTCCTCTCACCCCCAGATTGACGAGATGCCTGAAGCTGCCGTGAAATCAACAGCCAACAAATACCAAGTCTTTTTTTTTGGGACCCACGAGACGTGAGTAAAGGCCAAAGGGGCGTAGGTTGGGAGGGCCATGGGAGGACCACTTTGGGGAAACAGAGGTGGTGATGGTGCCCCTTTTGTGTCGGGCTATGCAGCTCAGGGGCAGTGAGGGGCTTGAGAGCACAGTCTCCCATCTTTCACCAGGGCATTCCTGGGCCCCAAAGACCTCTTCCCTTACGAGGAGTCCAAGGAGAAGTTTGGCAAGCCCAACAAGAGGAAAGGGTTCAGCGAGGGGCTGTGGGAGATCGAGAACAACCCTACCGTCAAGGCTTCTGGCTACCAGGTGAGCCACCATCTGCCCCAAAGACGCCCTGGAAAGCAGGTGTGGCCATGGGCTTTGGAAGCCCGGGGTCCACAGATGTTGCTTAGTCTTCAGAAACTCCAGGGCTTTCAGGGTAGGAGCTATCGGGGTGGAGGGGAGGGGGGGCTTCCTGCAGGAGGAGATGGGGTTGGGATGTGTAGTGTAGTTGTGGTTAGGGCCATCTGTTAGCAGCCTGGGGGCAAGAACAGGATGGAGGCGGTAAGTGGGGGCAGGCCTTTGCTGGGCCCAGTGTGAGTATAGGACATGGCCTTAACTCTTTCCACGAAGGCTTCCAGGAGGAGGTGCTCGTGAGCCGGGCAGGACGAGGCGGGAGGGTGGGGGGCGGGGGTTGGCGGGGAAAGGGTCCCAGCTCCCTTTGGGAGAAGTTGACCCGAGGTTTTGCCTCCTGCTCCAGCCCTCCCCCCTCCTGCACAGAGCCCTGCCTGCCCGGCCAGTGGGTTTACCCCGGGGCTAATCCGACAGAGGTGGGTCTCAAATCACTTGTGAGACTGGGCACCTGGGTGGGGGTGGGGGAGAGGTGGGAAAAGGAAGGAGTGAGTGGCCGAGGGAGGGGTCTGGGGAGGGGGCCCACCATGGCAGCCACTGGTGCCACTCAGCCTCTGACGTCTCTGCCACAGTCCTCCCAGAAAAAGAGCTGCGTGGAAGAGCCCGAGCCGGAGCCTGAAGCTACAGAGGGTGACGGCGATAAGAAGGGGAATGCAGAGGGTAGCAGTGATGAGGAAGGGAAGCTGGTCATCGATGAGCCAGCCAAGGAGAAGAACGAGAAGGGGGCGCTGAAGAGGAGAGCAGGGGACCTGCTAGAGGTAACTGCTGCCTGCCTGGGGCCTGGGCCACTGGAGCATCCTCAGCAGGGTGTCCCTACACTCCTATTTCAGGGAGTCCTTGGTCTGAGATAGATCCAACCCCTAGTCTTGGGTGGTCCCCAGCTGAGCAAATGGAACACAGAAGGCATTTTAGCCAGTACAGGGCTGGAGAAGGACTGTGGGCGTCAGCCCAGGAGGGAGCCTCTGAGGAGAGGAGTGGGGGCGTGGGTAGGTGGCTGGCGTCCTCCGTCTCCCGCCACAGCCCACCTTGTCTCTGACAATCCTGCCCAGGACTCCCCTAAACGTCCCAAGGAGGCAGAAGACCCTGAAGGGGAGGAGAAGGAGGCAGCCAGCTTGGAGAGTGAGAGGCCCCTCCCTGTGGAGGTGGAGAAGAATAGCACCCCCTCTGAGCCCGGCTCTGGCCGGGGGCCTCCTCAGGAGGAAGAAGAAGAGGAAGAAGAGGAAGAGGCTGCCAAGGAAGATGCTGAGGCCCCAGGCATCAGAGATCACGAGAGGTGAGCGAGCCCCCTGCCGTCTTGGCAGCTGGGCTGAGAGGGCCTGGCCACTTGCGGAGAGGAGGAGAAGGGCCTGCAGTGGTCAGCCTCTTGGGAGGCAGGGTGGGCTCTCCCAGGAGACCGGCACTGGCTGGGGCAAGGCCAAGCCAAGGCCACACCATTAACCCTTCTCTCCTCCAACCCTCCCCCGCAGCCTGTAGCCACCAATGTTTCAAGAGGAGCCCCCACCCCGTTCCTGCTGCTGTCTGGGTGCTACTGGGGAAACTGGCCATGGCCTGCAAACTGGGAACCCCATTCCCACCCCAATCCGCTCTCCTCTTCCACTCACTTTCCCCACCTCAAGCCCGTTATCCCCTGGAGATTGACCTGGATGGGGTAGGCCACCTGGCTCTCACCTCTAGTAGGTTCCTGCACCCCTGTGATCTGAGTCAGGGCCATGTCTTCTGCTCCCTGGGATGAGATCAGGCCATTGTGTTCCTGCTTGGGAGCTGTTTTCTAGGGCTTCTTTTGGGACCTAGATCAGCTGTTTCCACCTCCTGACACCCTTCTCCCCCTCCCCCAGGCATCCTGGACCTCTGGGTTGGGATCAGAGGTAGGAGTGGAAGGGATGGAGCATAAACAGCAGGATGGGCTTCTGGGGCCTGGGAGGGGCAATCCTCAAGTAGGGGGGTGGCACAGGAGGGCAGCATTTTCTTGAGCTCCTGTCCTCTCCCACACCTATTATCCCAGCTGCCTGGATTCAGGGAAAGTGGGACAGCTTGTGGGGGAGGGGTTCCCTTCCGTGAATTCTCCATGATTGACAACACCCATTCTTCCTTTTGCTGACCCCAGGAGTTCTGGGAGTTGTAGTTTATCATCAAAAGATTTTGGGGCTTCCAAGTTCGGGCCAAGGGCCTGAGATCTAAAGGGTTGGCTTAACCCGTTTGGGTGGGAGTATTGAGCAGTATCTGTGCCCCTTTGGATTTCCAGAGCCAGAGATAAGATGCCCTGGGGAGACCCCTAGCTGCCCTTTCCCTCTCCCCACAGTGCTCAAGGCCAGATTAGTCATATATATCACCCAGACATAAAGGAAAAGACACATTTTTTAGGAAATGTTTTTAATAAAAGAAAATTACAAAAAAAAAATTTTAAAGACCCCTAACCCTTTGTGTGCTCCCCATTCTTCCCCACCGTTGCTCCCATTTCTGAGGTGCACTGGGAGGCTCCCCTTCTATTTGGGGCTTGATGACTTACTTTCTTTTTGTAGCTGGGGCTTTGGTGTTTCTTCCAGTGTCATTTCCCATCCACATACCCCCACCTGGTCCCCTCAGTGTTGTCACCAGATCCGATTTGTAACCTGCTGAGAGGACAGAGGGAAGTAAGTGCCCTCTCCCACCCTCTTCCTAGTGGTCTCTCTATGCCTCTCTTTGTCTCTTGTCTCTTTTACCCTGGCCTCTCTCCCTTGGGCTCTGATGAAAAATTGCTGACTGTAGCTTTGGAAGTTTAGCTCTGAGAACCGTAGACAATTTCAGTTCTAGGAAAATAAAACCCGTTGATTACTATATTGGATTCTGACTGATTCTTTTGGGGTGTGTTGGTTAACTGAAGAGAGGCAGTAGGGAAAGGGAATGCAAATTGTTTCCAGATCATCTTAGTTTGAGTTAGGCGGGGTGCCAGCCTCCATTCCCAGCCTATTGGAAATCCAAAATTCTATATGTGGGCAGAGTCCTAGAATAAACCACACCATTCATTCTACCCTTCCTGTCCAGCCACTGTTTAGTACAGGTTACCTCATGAGCACAAGAAGTGGGATGTGGGAGGGTGCCACAGCCTGTGACGGCTATGGAAGGTGGGAGTGTTTGGGCTGTTTGTAGAAACAACTCTGACCCCAAAGAGCAATCCAAAGAATAGAGAGAATAATCCTTTCTCCTTGCTAATGCTAGGGGTGCCTGCCAGCCTTCACTGGTGATGGGGTGGTAGGGGGAGGAAGTTAATAGATGGAATTCTCCCCGGTTAAGTGGAGTGACTGGATTAGATCATCTCTGAGGTTCCTTCCAGATTCTGACATTTTGTGATCTGACATTTTGTGACTAGATCATCTAATACCATTGGAAAGGCCCCGTTTCGTCCCTTTCTCTGGAAAGCCTATGGCGGTTTTTGAATCTGCCTTAACCCCGCCTGCAGAGAGGGACGGCGAGAGTTATTGGCTGTAGTCTTGCTTGGAAAGGGAGGAGGCCCTTTGCCTTAAACGAGAAGCCACAATCACCTAGAAAATGGAGCTACTGTCTCTAGAAACTACAATTCCCAGCGGCCTCCACGCAGAGCATGCGCAGGAATATGCCAGGCGCGTCAGCCTAACCAGCTTTCCTTTCAATTCCCGACATGCTCTACGGTGTTCTCAGGGTCTTTGATTTCCTGCCCCGGCTAAATTTCCTGTTTCCAGCTTATTTCTGATCGCTGGACTACGACTCCCAGAATGCTGAGAGATTAGATTCTTGCTGAGCTTCCGCTTTACAGATGGACTACATTTCCCAGAAAGTCGACCAGCGGGGCTGAGGCCCCACGTGCCAAGGTGACAGGAGGCGACTCCGCAGTGCTGCGGGAGGCGGCGGTGAGGGCCGCGCGGCCCTGAGGTGTTGCAGTTCCGGGGCTCGTCCGGGAGGCAGGTGCGGGAAGGGCTCATCATTTTCCCTGGCTGTGGCTTAGTCACCTCCTCGGGGTTTCCCTGCACCGAACTTGGATCGGGTGGGTGCTGAAGACTGCTGGGGCCTGGCGGTGTCTGGGATCGGGGTTCGCACCCGGGATGAGGCTAGTGGAGAAAGCCCATTTGGAGTTGTGACCTGAGGGATAGACGTTCGACCCCACTGCCTTGTATGACACCTCCAGAACACGCAGTGAAATCCCCACTGCAAAAGGGGCACCAGCCTCCGGATTAAAGAGGGAAAGAAAAGAAAGATGTATAGGGCGTGCAAGCTGCTCTAGTCTGGGCTGGCTCAGACCTAGAATGAGTGGGGTTAAGTGACTCCTTGCAGTAATCACGCAGGAGGCTTGAGTGTCAAGATTGGCCCTATTTCTATCAAGCTACAGCAAGTCACTCCAGCTCTTAGAGCCTTGGTTTTTTTGTCTGTGAAAGGGACCTTATGATGCTTACACCTGGCAACCTCTCTCAGTGGACAATGTGAAGACAAAATGGCAGTAATATTGAAATTCCCAGCATTAGGTTTGTCCCATAGTAGTGTTCCCTAAGTATTTGTTGAACCTGAATGGGAACATCGAGGCCCTTACATTCAATCAGCGTTAACTGAAAATAACATTAGGCCTTTTTTTCCCATACTGAGAAGTATAAAGAAGAAAAAATGACGCGTATCTCACTGTTCAGATAAACCCATTGATATTTTTTTTAAATGCATATGGTTAGGAAGTGCGAAGGTTATGGAAAGGAACAAAATGGAAAGTAACAGCCCTTCCAAACAGTTCCTCTTCTCCAAAACAAATACTTACTTTAGTTTCTTGTTTTCTTCCCATAATTATAATATTTATGCCTGTGCCAGAATATATATTTTTAATTTACTCAAATGTAATAATGCTACTTACATTATTTTGTACCTGGGTTTTGGCAGACTATTAAAAATAATTTAAGTGATACCTAACACTCTGTAAAATTCCATGGATAGTGAAACTAAAGCTCAGAAGTAAGTTGCCTAGAGTTCACAAGGAAAGATGATGGTGGTCATCTGACTTCGCAGTCCAGGGGTTTTTTTTGCCATTATAGTATACTTTATTTGTCTTTGAAGTTAGGGTTCATTTCTTATCTATGAGATTAATGATAACTTCTTCCTCAGTTGTCCTTAGTCTTAAGTGAAATGATACAGGAAAGCATTTATCCTGGCACCTGGCAAGTAACAATTGCTCAATAAACTGAAGAACTTATTTTTGCCCTCAGTTCATTTGCATTAGATTTGTCATTAATTTAGTCTGTCATCCAGAATTGAGAGGCTTAGAGCACATACTTGGTTGGGAAATTTATAACCCAATAATCCTACTTTGGCCCTTGTTTTCCGTTAGAAAAGAAGCTAACTTAGGGAGAAGTGGTTATTTCCTGAGAATAGGAATTAGAAGTGGGATGGGGACATTTTAACCCATTTTTATCTCTACTAACTATTTGTTCATTTCACCCTGTAACTGCCTGCCTTTTGGCCCTATGCCATTTTGTGTTCCATTATGTTTTCTTCCTATCCTGCTGTTTGTACATTGATTTAATAATTATTTATTGGGTACCTACTATGTGCCAAGCTCTACTGAGATCTGCTGGATTTAAGAGTGAGCTAGATAACATGGCCCCTGTCCTTAATGAATTTTTTGGACTTTGAAGTCAGATATATGTGGGTTTGAATGCTGATTCTTCCATGTAGTAGCTCTATGACCAGGAGCAAGTTACTTAACCTATTTCCTCATCTATAAAGATAGTGTCATCTTGTGAAGGTTCAATGAGATGAGTTCCTTGAGCAAGAGTAAGTGCTTTAAAAATGTTCCTTCCATTGCTTCTTTGCCCCATTCTACCCCAAAGCTGACGAGGAAGATTTCTAAGTCTTTTGCTGGCAAAGGGATTTCTCACAGCCTTCAGCCATGCGTCTCTCTGCCCTGCTGGCCTTGGCATCCAAAGTCAGTCTGCCCCCCCATTACCGCTATGGGATGAGCCGCCCAGGTTCCCTGGCAGACCAGAGGAAGAATCGCCCATGGACCAGACGGCGCCCAGTGGTTGTGGAACCCATCTCTGATGAAGACTGGCATCTGTTCTGTGGGGACACGGTGAGAGCCTCAGATGGGGCAGAGTGATGGGGAGGTTCCTGGGCAAGGATCCTCCTCCCTGACCCTCATGTCTTCCCACAGGTAGAGATCCTAGAAGGCAAGGATGCTGGAAAGCAGGGCAAAGTGGTTCAAGTTATCCGGCAGCGAAACTGGGTAGTCCTGGAAGGGTTGAACACAGTAAGTGAAGAGAGAGGATGGGGGTGCTCAGGAAGCCTGTCCCATCTGTCCTTCTCCATTAAGAGCAGCACAGGGCAGCAGGAGAGTGGCTGAGGGGCTAGTGATACTGCTGAACCCTCTACTTTTCAACTTGGGCTGAATGCACTGAGCAGCATGGGCAAATCCCTTTACACCCCCTTGCTTTCTGATATTCCTCCTCTCTCGGACAGCATTACCGCTACATTGGCAAGACCAAGGATTACCGAGGAACCATGATCCCTAGTGAAGCCCCCTTGCTCCACAACCAAGTCAAACTTGTGGATCCTGTGGACAGGCAAGCACATGGGGCTCTGATCAGAGGGTCTCTCACCCTCTGAATCCATGAAGGTGTTATCCAATGGGAATGGTGGGTTGGATGCTCTGGAAATTGAAGGGCTGTCTCATGGACACAACTCCCTGTGGGCACCCCCAGTACAGAAGTAGAGAAAGTGGTAACCTTGGTGTTTTCGACCATTGACTCTACTTTTGGGTTGGAGGGTGACAGGGTACCTGGCTCCCAGGTCAAGCTCACCTCTTCTATCCACCAGGAAACCCACTGAGATCGAGTGGAGATTTACTGAAGCAGGAGAGAGGGTACGAGTCTCCACCAGATCAGGGAGAATAATCCCCAAACCTGAATTTCCCAGAGCCGATGGCATCGTCCCTGAAACATGGATTGGTAAGGCTGGGTGAGGGGCAGGAAGAAGGGGGATGGATAGGAGGAAAGTAAGGGATGTTAAGACAAGTTGGCAAGCCCTTCCACCCATCTCCTTTCCTCTGGCTCAACAGATGGCCCCAAAGACACATCAGTAGAAGATGCTCTAGAAAGAACCTATGTGCCCCGTCTAAAGACACTGCAGGAGGAGGTGATGGAGGCGATGGGGATCCAGGAGACCCGGAGACACAAGAAAGTCTATTGGTATTGAGCCTGGGGAGAGCAGCTTCTCCCCGACTTCTGTCTTAGCACTGAAGGCTGGGGCACCTCTTCTTTAGATGCCAATAAAAAGCCTTGAGTCCTCCTGTGTGCAGCTGCTGTCTCTAGTAGAATGGCACCCCTAATCCCAGTATACCCATTCCTGATGTTATCATAGAATCTGGATGGAAGTTAGCTAGCCTTATGGTAGCCCTTCTAAGGACAGGGCCTGCAAATCAGGGATGAAGGCCAAGAGGAGAGAGAGAGGTTCCCTCCATTGAGACCTCTGAGTAACAGAAACTGCCACCGAGGCTGCCTGTTAGGGAGGGCAGTGGGGACCAGAGTGTGACAGAGGTAACTAGCACCTCTGCAGCAGTGGCACCATAGGGAGGGTCCAGTCTCCTTTTCTTTCCTTATAGAAATGGAAGGGAAATAAAGATTTTCATTTTTTAATAAATAAAAAATAAAACTTTATACAATATTACATAACACATGGAGGGAAAGGGTATGACTCTGAAGGTTTGTGGGGAACCAGGATTCTGGAGGATGCAGGATGCTGGTTCTCTGGGTAAGATGTACTGTGCTACACTGTGGTATCTGGGTGGTTTCAGATGGGGTTGGAGATGTGCCTTTACTCAGGCTGTGTCAGCTGTCTTCAGTCTCCAGAACAGAGAAGGCCTGACCCAGGGGCATCTTGGTGGCCACCAGAACCAGGTTTCTGGGAGAGAGCTCAGGGCTAAAGATGGGCAGGAGCTCAGCGTGGAAGCCTAGGAGAAAAGTGAGGCTAATCAGAAGGGAAGAAATGAACCAAACTCTCACTCAGCCACTTCTTGCGTAGCCCGTAGGCATACCCCCTTTTCCCCATGGAGGAAGCTCTAGGGGGACTAAGGAGACCCTGCTGTCCATGAGGAAGACTAGGGACTGACTTGGGAGGCAGTCATCATGTATTGGACCTTCTCAGTGCTTGGGAAGCGTGCTTAAAATGCACCTTAGGGAGCCACCAGCAGCGGATGATTGGGTGAGAATCTATACTTTTTAACAAATTGCCTACCCCCACCCCACTGGTGACTCTAAAGCGGGGGTCCAAGAATCACAACAGTGATGAACCAGGCCCAGCAGATGTGGGGGCTAGGACGTGAAGGCAGGGCCCTAGAACCCCAGCCTCTCTGGCCCTGGGTCCCTGCTGTAGGTCATCCTTACCTTGCTCCTGAAGGTAGAGCAGCCGGTCCAGTAGAATCAATGTCTCCACCAGTGGGGCCAGCAGTAGGGCTAGGCTGAAGAAGGCTACCACACGGTTCTCCTGGGCCTGGTGGGCCCGGAGGGCAGCCAGATTCAGCGGTAGCTGGGGGTCTAGCCCCACACGCTGTAGCCCCCGCTGCACGTATCTGTGGGATAAGCCACAGACAGCACTCAGCTTGGCTTTGGGAACCTCCACCTCCCACTTAAACTTTGCCTGTTCCTAATTTGATTCCAACTTTGCTTGGTTTTCTACCCTCATATGCGTTTTTAAATATTTCTCTAGCTATGGGCTGTCTAATAGCAAATCAATCTAAAAATTTATTTTCCGTCCAATTGTTTTGCCATATTTTTAGCATTTAAAAACTTTTATATTTCTTTGATAGTGATAAAAGAGGGACAACTCCCTCTTAAAGAAATTTTTGTGGGCCAGGTAGGGTGGCTCATGCCTATAATCCCGGTGCTTTGCGAGGCTGAGGCAGGAAAATTGCTTGAGGCCAGCCTGGACAATATAGCAAGACCTGTTCTATATAAAAAATTTTTTTTTTAAAATTAGCTGGGTATGGTGGTGCATGCCTGTAGTTCCAGCTACTCAGGAGGCTGAAGCAGAAGGATCACTTGAGCCCAGGATTTGAAGGCTGCAGTGAGCTATGATCACGTCACTGCACTCCAGCCTGGGTGACACAGCAAGACCCTGTCCCTAAAAAAAATTTTTTGCCCTCCAATGCTATGTTATACAAAAAATTTTTTTAAAATAAAAAATAAAGAGGCAGGGCATGGTGGCTCACGCCTGTAATCCTAGCACTCTAGGAGGCCAAAGCGGGAGGATTGCTCAAGGTCAGGAGTTCGAAACCAGCCTGAGCAAGAGTGAGACCCTGTCTCTACTAAAAATAGAAAGAAATTAATTGGCCAACTAAAAATATATAGAAAAAATTAGCCGGGCATAGTGGCACATGCCTGTAGTCCCAGCTACTCAGGAGGCTGAGGCAGGAGGATCACCTGAGCCCAGGAGTTTGAGGTTGCTGTGAGCTAGGCTGATGCCACGGCACTCTAGTCTAGGCAACAGAGTGAGACTCTGTCTCAAAAATAAAAATCAAAAATAAAGAAATATTTGAGAAGTTGCCCTGATCAGAGAACCCCAAATCACTCTTCTGGGCACATTTAAATTTTCTTTAGGCCATGCTAACAAGTGAGGGTCAGGAGGAGAATCAGTTCTCCAGTTGGTGATCTTTCCCCCTTCCACCCCCCACAACCCCAACCTCACTCTTCAATCTTGAGCTCGTGGACCCGAGGGATCCCCTGTACGCCTGGCCGACGGAGCTCGGGCTGGGCACATCGGATCACTGTCTCCAGTGCTGCACGGTAGCAGTGAGTTCGGAGGCCAGGGCCAGCTTTCTGTAGCCGCTCAGCGTACTCCTCCAGGGCATGGCAGGCCCCCTCCCGAAGCCTGTAGGGCAGTTCATAGCCAGGCAGCCCAGCCACCCACTGACTCAGCGGGTAGCCGCCAGGGTCACTCAGCTTCATGTAGCAGCAGCCCACTGAGGCCAGGGCCACCACCTCAGGGCTGCAGGAGAAGTGCCTCAGCAAGGCAACGCTCAGATCCCCACAGGCATGGAGGCCTGTTAGCAGCAAGCGGGCGCCACCCTGACGTGGGTTCTCCAGTGGAAGCAGGAGCTCCTCACACAGGGCCGTGGGGTCTACCCACCTAACCACGTGGTGTGGGGAGTGCCGAGGGCCAGTTTGGACCATCTGTGGAGGCAGGGAAGGACAAAGGCAGATGGAAAGTCTGTCTGCTGTTCCCCAGCCACCTCAGGCCACAGGAAGGAATCTGTCCTCTGTGTTACTTCCCGAGGAGGAATGTGGGAGAGAAATGGCCACAGGAGAGCGCTGGACCGTGAATCAGGAGATGGGATAAATTCTGGGTCTATCATTATTAACTTTGTAAATCTTTTCATCTTTCTGATCCAGTTTTCTTATTTGTAATGGGTCTAATATCTGACTGGCCACCTCTCAGGTTGTAAGAAGTACACATCAGTGTGGAAAGAACTTTGTAGCTAGAAAGTGCCTTTGAGATGTGGGGAAGCGCTGGGGAAGCGGGGAACCTTGGGAAAGAGGTAACAGAAATGGGGACCACATCATCTTAAGCTAAGAAACTCTAAAGAGGGAATTCAACCTATGTGCCCAACTCCAGCCAAGCAGATCCTGCTCCTGCAGTGCAGGCTGCAGGAAAGGGTGGCCTACCTGTGGGTTCCTCCTCTCCTCCTTCTCCAGAGCCTGCAGGAGCTCCTGGTCCAGGCGCTTGGCCCTCTCCACCAGTCTCTGATCCCCCTCAATGCTCTTCACCATCAGCCCCAGCCCCAGAGACATGAAGCGGGAGAGATGACCCTGCAGTCATGACAGGAAGGATGGAGACAGCCCTGTTCAGTGCCCTATCCACTGTTACCCTCCCTGTCAGTGGCCTGGGCACCTGGGTCCCAGGCCCCATCAGAGGCTTAAGTTCTAGCTTGCCTGTTTCCACCACTTTTCAGCACCTGCCTCCCTGGGCCTGTGGCCTTGTAACCTGCCCTCCCACTGTTTTATCCCCACGACTCAAATAAACAGCACGTTAGGGGTCTGGCTCACCTGGCCTGAGCCCACGTCCACAACCTGGGTGCAGCCTGTGAGGTCACTCAGCTTCTTCACCAACTGAAAGAGGAGGGAGCAAAGGTCTCTTGGCCATTGGTTCTTGATGCCTGGGGCAAACACCCATTATGAGGGTAGAGGAGACGGAGACGGCAGAAGATGGACAGAGGGTGCCCCAGATGTGGAAACCAAATGGGGATAAGGGTGGGTGCTGACCCCAGGTTCAGGCCACTGTCTTTGCTCTTCAGGTCAGTGACTGAATCTCCCCCACAGAGCCCTGTTCTGAAGCCATGAGC
The DNA here is from genome assembly GCA_963574885.1 of Lepilemur ruficaudatus. Taxonomy (NCBI): domain Eukaryota; kingdom Metazoa; phylum Chordata; class Mammalia; order Primates; family Lepilemuridae; genus Lepilemur; species Lepilemur ruficaudatus. The sequence goes on along the minus strand of CAUYRT010039348.1, from coordinate 3,015 downwards.
AGACTGTGGAGATGTGAGAACAGGAATAGGGTTGTGACACAGACTTAGTTGCCACCCAACCCCACAAAAGGATTTTAAAAAAAACCCCAGCATGGGGACATGATTATAGTGTCTGCCAAGGTATGTGAACCTCTAGGGCCTTCGGTCCTGCATGTGAGGTAAGGGGCACACATGTTCACACAACCCACAGGCTTAAGGAGTCCCTGGGCTCTCAGACCCCGTCTCCAGTCATCGTCTCACCTCTCCCAGCCTCCGGATCTCATGCTGCTTCTTGGGCCTGACATGTTTCCGGAAAGGAGCTGTTAGTCGGGAGCTCTGGCTGGGGTTCTCCAGGAACTCCGAGGGGGTGTGAAAGCTAGGCGTCCGGGTGAAGGCCAGGGCATAGGCCGTGGACTTCAGGGCCAGCAGGGTGAGTGGCCACACCGACCTGTACCTGAGATAGTCCGGCCCGGGGCCTCCAGTGAACAGTCCCATCGCATCCTGAACACACTGGTTTACAACCCAGGGCCCAGGAAGACCTTGTAAGACTCTGAGTAATAGCTCACTGCAGGGCTCAGTGCCTTGAGTTCCCCAGCACAGGGCCCTCCAGCCCATACCTTACCACCTCCCCTTCCCCAGGCATCCCCAGCAGCAGTGTAGCCAGCTGTGGTGGGTTCAGTCCATCCAATGCTTCCTGCCATGAGTTAGGGAGTGTGTCCCACAGGTTGTCTGTGAAAAATTCCTGCAGAAGAGGAGAAGCAATCAGGAGGGTACTACCATTCCCATTCTTTGCTGTCCCATCTCAATTCCACACCTCATCGCCTGCCTCCTCCCAGCACTGCTGCCACACAGGGCCACTGGCTGCAGCCAGCAGGTACCTCCTACTCATCCAAGTCAGCTCTTGTCTCTCTTTTTTCCTTTCATTCCCAATAATTGCATTAGTCAGCTCTTCTCTGAAGCCTGCTCCAGCCTCCCCCAACTCTCAGGCGGCTGACCTCTGCTTCCTCGGAGCCCAGGTTGCATTCAGGACACACCTTTCCTTTTAGCAATTTCCCCAATTATTTGTGTCTGTTTTCTCTACCCGACTAAACTTAAGGGATGGTGTCTTCTTCACATCTGCATCCCTAACAGTTACCAGAGTGACTGACACACAGTATTAGTGTATTACTGCTTAGTAACCTGTCCCTATATATGCCAGATAAACAATATTGTGTATTTTTATTCATTCGTTTCTTCATCACAATTTCTGGGGCTTTGTTTTGGTTATACACCAAGCTCTATTCTAGGTTCAGTGGATACAACAGCAAACCAGAGAGACAAGATTCTTACTCTTGCAGAGTTTTCATTTAAAAAAAAATTTCAGATAATATCAAATGCTGCATGGACAATAAAACACCAATGAAACAGTAATGCAATAGAGACTTTGGGAGAGGACTACTTTAGACAGGGTGATGAGGGAAGACTTGTCTGAGGAGTTGACAATTGAGCTGAGACGAATGATCAACAGGAACGAGGCATGTAAGGAAAAGAAGTAATAGCAAACATTTATATAATATTTTCTACGCCAGGCACTGTTATAAACATTTGACAGGTATTAATGCACTTAAAAGAACCCTATGAGGTAGGTATTATTTTTATTCCCCATTTTAAAGAGGAGGAAACTGAGGCACAGCAATTAAGTAACTTGCCCATGTCAAAAAGCTGGTAAGTAGCAAACGGGTTTGAAACCAATTTTACTCTACAGTTCTTGGTCCTAACCATTCTGCTATTGTCTTTCTGTGAAAGAAAAGCATTTCAGTGCAAAGGCCCAGATGCCTGCCGTATTTCTGGAATGGAAATCAGGCCAGTGTAGGTACAGCATAGAGAAATGTGGAAGAGGCAGTAGGGGTCAGACCGTGTAGGGCATTATAGGTAACGATAAAGAGTTAAGATTTCATCAATGCCCTTAGAAAACAAGAGTGTCATGATCAGATTTATATTTCAAAGGTATCAATCTGGCTGCTCAGTGAAGAACTGGTTATAGAAGGGCAGAAGTAAACACAGAGAGATCATTTAGGAAGTGGTTCGGAAGACAGATAATAGTGGCTTGACTCAGGGTGGTAGCAATGGAGATGGAGACAAATGGATGAATTTGGGATCTATTATGAAGGCAGAACCAAGAGAATTTGCTGAAGGATTGGATTGTGGATCAATGAAGGAAAGAGCTGAATCAAGGATGGCTTCTGGTTTGGGGTCTGAACAATTCAATGGATGGTGGTGCCATTTACTCATTATTTCATTTATTCTTCACCATGATCGTTCAGACTAGGATAGAGTGCAGTGGAATCAACACAGCTCACTGCAACCTCACACTCCTGGGCTCAAGGGATCCTTCTGCCTCAGCCTCCCGAGTAGCTGTGTGGTAGGGGTCCCCAGCCCCTGTGAAACAGAAAAGAAAGAAAACAGGTAGAAATTCTATGGGGACTCTGTACCAGGAACTAAGGTTGTAAAACTGCTACCTTGCTTTACGACTTTTTTAACTTACTTGCTTACAAAGAATAGGTCTGCACCGGAAAGATAAGAATTCAAGGGCGACATGCATGCCTGACCATTGCCTGCTCAAGATCCTGCCCCTGCTAGGGATAGAGATAACTACATTGTAACTGTGCCCCTCACCCTTCCTAAAAAATGTATAAAGGACTGCTTCACTTTGTTGGGGCTCAGAATTTGGACCTGTCCTCTGAGCTTCACCAGTGAATAAACGCTTGTCTTCTCTCTCATCTGGTCTCTGGGTCAGTCATTAGAAGGCTCCTCCTTCTCCTCCTGCAACATTTTAGCCAGCCCGCCAGGAGTGCTTTTTTTTTTTTTTTTTTTGAGACAGAGTCTCACTCTGTTGCCCAAGCTAGAGCAAGTGCCGTGGCATCAGCCTAGCTCACAGCAACCTCAAACTCCTGGGCTCAAGCGATCCTTCTGCCTCAGCCTCCCGAGTAGCTGGGACTACAGGCATGTGCCACCATGCCCGGCTAATATTTTCTATATATTTTTAGTTGTCCAATT
>CAUYRT010039347.1:0-155290 GCA_963574885.1 Lepilemur ruficaudatus | reverse complement strand
CCTGGACTTGAACAGAAATTGTACCCAAGAGTGATTTGCACAGGCCCCCATACAAATGGAGAGAATTTAGGATTGGAAATCTGACCTCATTAGGAGGAAGACTGTGAAAATTCCACTAGTATTCGTGGCAATAATCTAGCATAGCAGCTATTTAAATTATCACCTGTGGTTGTCAGAAAAAAAAAAACAAAACAAAACCAGTTCATTGACTGTAAGGCATTGGGAGCATTGCCCAAAACATGTTTTCAGGGCTCCCTCTCTCCATTTCTCAGCCCTGATTTCCTCTGCATTGTCTTCATTATTAAAATCCATCCATGTCTATTTACAAATAGCTATAATCAGCTGTAGTTTTATAAGGTTTTAGAACTTACAATATCTAAAAGCAACTGATCCTCTCTCTCTACTAGCATTTATACAAATCTGTTTAAAAGACTCTGGTCATGCTTGGAGGATATGACCACCTGGGGATCATCATGGTGTCCATGGACACAGCACATTCTGATTGGCCAGCCTGTATCACGTGCCCACTCCTGTGGCAGAGAACACAAGGTCTTTTGATTGGCAATCACGTCATTGATGTGGAGTAGGGGAGAAAGAGTTCCCAAAATACGCTGGACAGAGAAAACAGGAATAGTTGACCACTACAAAGAAAAAGGGCTAAGATGAAGAGGAGACAAGAGGTGATCTTTAACTATTGGCGAGAGTCCCTTCCGAGAAAGCTGAAGGGGATGGACTCAAGAGCAAAGGTGGAAGGATTGACTTTGGATCTGGCAGGGGATGTGTGCTCTTTTATATTGTATACATGTATTAAGCTGCCTCAAATCCTTAACTAATTGAAGTTAATAGCACCTGTAACATAAAGGAGAGTGCATGGTCATTGTTTCCTTGAAAATAAACCATTTTTAAGCATCTCACACCTTAGTTATTTGCGCATTTGCTGATTGGCAGTCAATATGCCAATTATAATATTACTAATGAAATTTCTGTCATCATAAAACATAAGCCCATAGGATGTCCATTTGGCACACCTGTTTATTATTTTGAGTAATCCTATGTCCTAGATTATAATAAAATAGAATTTATAGATTGACAATAGAGGCCGTATGTGCAATGGTTAAGAGTGCAGATTTGGAAACAGGCAGACTGGAGTTTAAATCCTGGCTACACCACTCACCACCTGTATTATCCTAGGAAAGTTACTTAATGTTTCAGTGATGTAAAACGTTTCACAAAGGGACTAGAATACAGCAAGTTCTCAATAATACGTGTTATCTATGGTTATTATCATGATTCTAGGACATTAAAGCCAGTTCATTTAATATATATCACCCTCACCTTCTCATCATTCAGATTCTTTTCGAATTCAGTTAGAATTAGTGAGGTTTGGTTGTACATTATACAGGATAATGTATAAATATTGATGTACAGGGTCACATAAGTAACTGACCACTGTTCTTTTTTTTTCTCCCTAAGGAAAAAATCCTCTAGATTTCCCTCACCCAGAAATCCCTCCCAGACAGCTCTTCTAAGAACTGCAGCTTTTTCAGGATTCCTCACTATACTGAAAGAACTCAACCATATTTATGTTGTCCAGTCAAAAACTTGGTAGTTCCCACTTTTAAGAGCATGTTTTCTAAACATCTCTGGTAAATGGAGATTTTGACTTTATGCCCAGGACACCCTGAGAGCTGCTTCTACAGAAGAAAAAAAAAAAACTAATAGGATAATAAATCCCAAGTCCTTTTTTTTTAATTTTTTTTTTTTCTCTGAACAAGAGTTGTTTTAGTTAAACTTGCATTCACTTTTCTCTGAACGCTGTCCCTGCTCTCCTCAGACCATTGTGTTTGGTACAGGACTTTTGACTCAGCCGTCATTACTCACACTTTACTGATTTTACTTTAAACACTGTTGGCTAAAACGACAATTTATCAAGACTGTTTTGCCTAGCAGTTGGGGATAATTTATTTGCCTGTTGAAGGGTTTGATATTTATTAGCGCGGCAGCAAGCCGGTCAGCAGAGCTGCAGGGGCCGGGCTGTGAGTCCAGCTCCCTAGCCTGCTCCACCCTCTTTGCCCCTGAGGCGATGCCCGACTGGTGACTGAGGGTGCTGGAGACATGACCGATTGCTGTGGGGCTCTGCCCCTTGGGAAAAGAAGCTCAGGATGCTCCGCTCCCCATCCCTGGGAAGCTGGACTCACAGCTGGGAAGGTGCGTGGCCAGCAACCCCAGGGAGAGCCCTCAAATCCTGGAAAGCCCACAAGATCCACGGTGTGCAGATGGGGACTCATCCGAGAAATGCATGCATAAGGAGAACTCGGCTAGCCCCAGCAGCCACACAGCATCTGGTTTGCAAGAGATTACTCAGGTAAGGTGGGGCCTGTTTGAGAAGTGGGGAGCCCCCTATCCTCCACTTCCTTGTCAATGGGAAATGCCGTGTCTTCGTAGCACAATCACAGTGCGTGGCAGGAGAAGGCTTTTACTAATACGTGACTGTAGCAGCAAATGGATAACTGAAAGAAAGGAACCTGGCTTTATTGTTGCCTGGCACTGTGCTAAATTTGCATATATCATTTCAATTAATCCTCACAGTAACCCCAAGGATGAGTATTGGTATCCAGTGGGCTCTAGGAAGTTATGCAAATTGCCTACTTTTCCACAGCAAGTAAGTGGGGGAACCCAGGAGCAAACCTAGCTCTGTGTGACATGAGGCTACACCCTTCTCATGCCTCAACCACTTCCCTACGAACTAGGGACCCAGAAAGCTGGCCCCAAGCATAGCAGGGTGGTGCCTGGCGCTGCCACCACTGGAGTCTCTCCTCGACTTAGGGCATGATCTCTAATGGAAGTATGTCATCTGGGAGACACAGCTAAGTAATCCATTAGCTCTCAGGCCACATTAGCAGCAAAGTATAGGACACTTTTTGGCTTTTCTAGAATGAAAGGAATGGGATGTGGCACAAACTTTGAGGCTTCAAGTTCATACACTTCTGGGGTTGTACGTGTAAGGAGGAACTGTCTTGTGGAATGCAGTTGGTGTGGCCGGTGGCACTCCAGAGTGAGAGCCTGTGAAAACACACACAGGAGGGAGGAAGCGAAAGGTCAAGGGACTGAGAATGGACATCAGGTCACACCCTTTCATGCCCCAGCACACCACACTTTAGGGTCTTAGCAGTTTCCAAACATGTGCTGTGCCTGTTATGTGCTAGGCATCGCATTGGGACTAAGGCTACAAAACGAGATTAGACACAGTCCCGGTGCCTGAAGAGTTTATAATCTTTTCCCCCTGAGAAGTCAAGGAAATCCCTAGGATGCCAGGGAAAGAAAAAAATCATGGAAGAGACTTGAGTGGGGAGAGAGGGAAAGCAGGTTGGGAAAGGAGGGGGCACTGAAGAGGGAGTCCCACTCCTCCCAGTCCCTGCGGAGACACCCACCGCAGCGGCACCTGCTCTGGCACAGGGAAGGCCCCCGCACCTCAGAGCAGCTTTGCCGTGAGAGGGGAGGTCAGGGAAGCATACGCAGGCCTCTGGAGGAACGTTCCTGTTCCCTGGGAGCCTGCTTGAGGGATGAAGGATGGGTGAGGACAGGAGCCCACTCCCCTTCTTCCCGGCGTGGGGGAATTTGGCACTGGCACTATTGCTGCCTGGAACTGCCTGCTGTTTGTCTCTCGTTCTCCTTCGCTCCCCCTGCAAAGGAGCGGCCCCTCCCTGAGTGCTCCTCTCCCATCCCCAGCCCCCACATCCTGGCATCCCAGCTTGGAGAGAAAGGTGGTAAACGGGCCTCTCCTGTAGAGCAAACTCCTCAGAAAACAAATTCACGAGGGATAAACTCAGCTTTGGGAACTTCAGCGAGGCTTATTTAGAACTTGCAGTGATCAGCGTCAACAGCGGCCTGAAGGCCAAGCAACAGATGGTGCCCAAGTTTCGCCTGACTGCGTCACTGTGGAAAGGCGTTGCGACACGGGCTCACCCAAATTGACCAGCAGTTCATCAGGGCCCCGGCCCCCAGGCCTCGCCCTCTGGCCAGTCACTGAAGGTCCCAGCTCATTGTTTTATTGAGTCCACCATGAAACAAAATTCTTTCCAGAGCCTTGATTAGCCTTATTAGAGCTCATAAAACTTAAAGCATTTCAGTCTGTCCGAATGTCCCCGTTTTCTTCTAGATATTTGTGGTTGGGGGTATTTTTGCTATCAGTTTTCAATTAGTAAAGAAAAAAAAAGAAAAGAAGAGCAAATTAGAATTCAAAAGCATTGCTTCTTCATACCCTGTGGAAGGCTGTAAGAGGAGAGTGCCTAGACCCCAGGAAGGGCATGAAGTGCAGAAAACACCTTCATCCTTTTCACATTCCAAGACCAAGTCACCTGCTGGCTTGTGGGATGCATGTCATGTCATTCTGTGACACAATATGAGCTATTTTATTTTTACCACAAACTGAAAATGTTGCTGATGCATGCCCATATTTATTAGGATTATTTCTATTTCATTGCTCGTGTGGGGTCATGGACGGTATGTTATCCATTAATGATAGAACGTTGACCCTGGATGTATTCTGGGTTCATTGAACAATTCCTTAGGGTCCAGCAGAGCTCAAGACATTTTTGCCAAAGCTGTCTCTGCAACCCCCTTCACCCTCTTAATTTTAAAACCCATGTGTATTTTAACAAAAATATCATCCATCTGTTTCTGATTCATTTACACTTAACTGACCAAATCTCCTTTTGTCAGGGTTGTCATGTTTCACAGGCTCTGCATTGGTGTGCCTTGTTGAACCCTTCTTCCCTGAACATTAAGAAATATTGTTTAGCCAAGAGATGACATGCTGCACTCCCTGGGGTTGAAAGGGTGCAATTAGAGTATGGGGTGGGGGAGGGAGGGAGGTTCCAAATTCCAAATTCCAAATCCCTTGGTGCTTCGGTCCACTGTGAGTTTGGCACAATGTCTCCACTCATTCACAGTGCTGGTTTGATTGAGCTGTTATTGTGGTGGTGTGTGAGTGTGACTGATTGTGTTTGTGAGTGTGTATGTGCATCAACTCGCTGTGATTAAACATGTTTCATAGCATTAATTCAGACGAAGGGTGGGCTTCATTTCTCTGTAGTCAGACCAACTGGCTGACTGAGAGAGTGTGGGGCTGGATTGAATTCCTCCTGCGACTTCCACTGTGCTGGGTTTCATCCACCTGTCAACCAGGAGCAGAAAAATGAGAAACAAGAGCTCTCGGGGACAGGAGGAAGAACTCAAGTCCTGGGAGTTCTCCCAGCATTCACCCCTCAGGCAGCTTTATTCTCAGCTGGGGAGAGGGTATGCAGGTGACCACAGGGGCAAGCCCATTCTCAGCATGGATGAGTGAAAGAAGCAGTCACTATCTCTGCAGCTGTGTGGATACTGGCATCATGTCAGTCCACCAAGAGCCTCCCTCAAACCAGAAGCCAAAAGACCTGGGCCACCAAAGGCTACCCTCACCGCCCAGATATGAGTTACCGTGTCACATGGTGAATGCTTTCCCTGACTGTTCCACAGGAGACAGATAAGGTCTATTTATATCTAAACTCTATCAAACCCCAAATTTGCTTTTTTAAAAAACAAGACCATTGAAATCTTAGTTATTTGACATTCTGTTACTTCTCACAATATTAATGTGATGGAATAAATTGCTTCTACCAATCCAGTTTTCTGTAATAAATTTTCTCTCTTTACAGACTCAAATTAACACCTTTCTGCATAGTTTTTTTTTTATTAAGTCCTGAGCCATATAGAAAATTTAAACACAAAGTTACATTTATGGAGTGATGTGAAATATTTGGGGCTACATGTTAGCGTTTCTAAGGAAAAGACTTCTCAAAATCAAATGCAACAATATCTGCTAACTTAATAAATAGGCACTGGGGTTAAATAAGAAAAATAAACTTGATTCTAGAAACATAATAGGTCTGAGTGTACTTGAGTGTTGTGGGATATGTTGCGAGTGATCTGTAGCTAATAATAGGTCAAGTACTAAAGTTTGTGAATGATCCCCTTTTAAATAAAACTTCATAGTAGCCTCAAGTTTAGCCCTATATTAATGTCACTTTAAACCACCGCATTCCCCAATATGCTTTATTGAGTTGGAGCAAAAGGGTTCATGTTACTTCAAGGACCCCTGGAATTGTGCATAGGGACACAATGGGAGTGTGTCCTGCATGCGAACATCATTCATCACTCATGTTGTGGCACGAACAGTTGGGAACCTCTATACTCAAGATCTCAGCACATGTCATGGTTGGAATTGTGGGGCTCCTTGGCACTTCTTAATGTATAGGGATTCCATTTTACTATTCTTTTTTAGCCCTTAACATTACATAAAGCAAACTCACACTCATAAAAGGACATTTAAGAGTTTTAGTGGCCAAAGTGGCATTCCTGTACAGACTTAGGAAACAGCACTGACATTAATACAATTCTCCTCTCCCTCTTTCTCTCTCCCTCCCTGCTTTTGTCTGTCTGTGTGTGTGTGTGTGTTCATGTATACAATTGATTGGTTGTTTGTTTAGTATAGAAAATGAGTTACTGGTTCTGTGGATCATCAGCACAACTATGCCTGAGGTAAGATCTGAAAAAGCATCAACCAACTACTCTGTAGATGGCCGTAGATGGAATACTAATGAGGCCAGTGTCACTAATCATCAGGGAAATGCAAATTAAAACCATAATGAAATATCTCCTTACTCTAGTCAGAATGGCCTTTATTAAAAAGTCCAAGAACAATAAATGCTGGTGTGGATGCAGAGAGAAAGGAACGCTTATACACTGTTGGCGAGACTGCAAATTAGTTCAACCTTTATGGAAGACAGTCTGGAGATTCCTCAAAGAACTAAAAGTTGACCTATCATTCGATCCAACAATCCCACTATTGAGCATTTACCCAAAGGAAAAGAAGACTTTTCATCAAAAAGTCACCTGCACTTAGATGTTTATTGCAGCATGATTCACAATTGCAAAGATGTGGAATCAACCCAAGTGCCTATCAATGCATGAGTGGATTAATAAAATGTGGTATATGTATACAATGGAGTACTACTCAGCCATAAAAAGATGAATTAATACCTTTTGCAACAATCTGGATGGAACTGGAGACCATTCTTATAAGTGAAGTATCTCATGAATGGAAAAGCAAACATCACATGTACTCGCTATTAAATTGGAACTAACTGATGAGTACACATGTGCACGGAGGGAAGTAAAACTCAGTGGAAATCAACCAGGAGGGAGGGGGGAGGAGGAGAGGAGCAAAAACCTACCTAATGGGTACAATGAACACTATGTAGGTGATGGGCACACCTATAGCTGGGACTGAAGAATTATAACAGCGATCCATATAAACTAAAACATTCATACTCCCTTGATATTTTGAAATAAAAAAAATTCCCAGTCTCTGGATGGTTATGTAAATCTGCCTTGCAGGCTGAGGGTACACCATACAACCAGATAAGGAAGGGGACCACATAATCTTTGCAGGCCCGTGGGCAGAGCCATTTCATCTGTTTTTCTTCCAGCATGCACTCGTCACCTTCCAGCATTCCAGCATGCACGTCTGCACTACCACCTGACTGTGATACAGAGGCTGTACTTTTAGACTTGGACAAATCCTTGGACATGATCGACTGGGAACTTTGACACCTGTCATTCCTCCTTTTACCTACAACCATTAATAAACAAAAATACAGGGTAAGCTTGACAAAGAATCCCAAGTATCCTAACCAGCTGTTTAAGGTGGGTTTTGCCTTATCTTTCAATCCTTCATCTTTCCTTTCATACTCACCCTTCACCTTAACTACTGACTACCACTTCCTTCGCTGTCTCTCATGTTATTACTGATTCTACAGTTTGTCAATCCAGAAGCTTTCAGCTGCTAGTAGCAAAAATCCAACTCACACTGGCTAAAACATCAAGCAGTTACATTGGCTGAGTAGCTGGAAGTTCAGAGGTATGCAGGTTCTGCTCACGGTGCACTCAGGGCTCCATTTCTCTGTGAGTCTCTGCTCTCTTCCTTTTGTTAGGTTTAACCTGAATCTGACTTTCCTTCTGGCCATAAGATGGCAGCCAACAGCAAGAGGTAGGGGATCACCCTTCCTTATTCACATCCTTTGAAAGAAGAAAACGCTGGCTTCCGTCCTGCTTTCTTAAGGACAAAGAATATGCCCTCAAGTCTCCAGCAACCCTCTCCTAGACCAGAAGTAGGTCAGATGCCTCATTCTCACAAGTTAGGTTCACTAACAAGTGAATTAGATTCTCACAGTTGGCTTGAATTCATTGAGTCTCACCTCTGAAGTTAGAAAGGGGGTAGCTTTCCCTAAATCACAGGAACAAAACTGGGATATCGTTGTGAAGGAAGGAGAGGACGAATGCTGCATGGGCAACCAGCCACGTACAACAGGGAGACTGGGTATGTTCTCGTTATCTGCTTAGATGATGCACGGAGGTGCCCAGTGCACAAGAAGTGATTACTTGTGAAACTCCACTTCATTGCCTTTTTGGATGACAGAAGACCCCTGGAACTTTGTTTGACCCACCTTATGGGGACCACATCTGAAAGGTACTGTGGTCCTCTGGACTCATGCCCCTTCCACTGGGCATCAGTTACACAATGAAGTGACAACCAGGCCTGAACGATTCTTCTCCTTCTCCAGGAAGGAGAAGTGGCCAGCTCTACATTCGCATGTCACAAAACATTCAAACCCCTGCGTGCAAACTCCTCACTACTAGTGTTTCAAAGGGCAGGCCATTCCTCAGACACGGAAGGCACTGGGCAGGGCACAGGCACATGGCTCACATTTTCCTGCTCACGATACTTTTTCCATTGGCTCAAGCAGCAGCTGCTTTTTGGAGGGCCATGTTTGCTTACGATGACACAGACTATTTCTGAACTCTAAAGCGGTCATCTTCAGATAGGCTGGTATGATAACCTCTTTGGAATCAGACCTCTGTTGCCCTGACTGCCCTTATAATTCTGAAATAGGACCTGGGGCTGAAGAACCATACATTAGCATATAGACATAGCAGTTTCCTCCAGGAAAAAGAAGAAAGGAACCAAGATTGTTATCACTGATCCCTTGGCATTGGCCGGTTCAGATTTGCCCTTACTCAACTAATTCATTCCTTATGCTCGTACCCTGTAAGGTTTTAGAACGTCCCCACCCTTACCTCATCCACACCCAAGAGCCCCTATACAAGGCCAAGTGTGTCCTTCCAAACTGTGTCCTAGGGAGCCTTCCTGCCTTGTCACAGCCCTATCCTGATTGCCCCAATCTATTACCTCAGTAAATACCAACCCACCTTCTATTACTCTGCCAAAAAAAGCATTTCGGTGCTACTATTCTTGGATTCCTGAGTTTCACTTGAGCAAGTCTAGCTCCAGTTCTGCTATTTCAATCTGAAATTCTGTTTAAAGTACAGTGTTTTGCATAATTGAAAATCCCACACAGAGTGGGTATAAATGTGGCCTCTGTCAATTACTAACTATGTGAACCTAAGCACATTTTTTATCTCTCCTCATGTAGTCAACACGTATTCATTAAAGGGCCAACTACATGTCAAACAGTGTGCTAAGCTCTAAGACTCAGTTTCTTCACCTATAAAAAGGAGGTAATAAAACACATCTCAAAGAGTTGTAAGGATTAAATGAGATATCGCATGTCAAGTGCTTAGCACAGTGCAAAATGCATAGGAAATGGTAGCTTGACTAGCTGCAATCACTACTGAGAAAGCACCCGGTCCATCTGCTCCTCCTTACAATGTGATCCACTTGAGGAGTTCAGGAGTTCCTCAATATTTTCTTCTGCATTCATCTCAATGTGTTATACTTCTTGGATATCCTACAACTACAGATTGGGCAGCTACTTAAAATGGGTCAGCTGGTGATGTCAACCCAGCAGTGTCCCCACACATGGAGCTTGGTGCAGGCACAGGGCTTAGCCAGCCCCGGGCTCAAGTCCCAAGTGCTATGTCCCCCGGGATCAAGTCCCAAGTGCTATGTCCCAAGTGTTTTGCCCTGGAGTGTGAGCGCACTGTGCCTGTGTAAGGGGTGCACGTGTCTTTAACCATAAACGTTGCATGGCTGTTATAAACCATGAGGTCTGGTAATACCAACAGCAGCTTATCAGGTTTCAGATGTACCACATTCTTTCAGATTTCCAGATGCTCTTATCCCCTCTCTCTCTCTTTCTATCTCTGCAACCCACTTTCTCTATCGCCATTCTAAAACAGCCCAGATTGCTTACTTTAACAATTTGAAATTAAGTTGAATAAAACTTCAGGAGTGGAAAAAAACAGCTGGAAGTTTATATTTAAGGAGAAACAGGAGTGGAAATTTACCGCTTGCCTCACTGTGCCATGTGGTTCTCACGGACCATGCATAGCACACAGGCAGACCGAATGAAGGTGGCCCAGTGTTCTTCAACTTAGAGGAAAGGAATGGATGAGAGGGTACGGTGTAATATCATCACAAATTTACAACTCATTTATAACACATTTGTCAGTGTTTAAAATCTGTTCTAGTAACAAAAAGTAAAGGCCTCTGTTAAAAGGGCCTGCTTACTAGAAACAACAAATGGTCTCTGACTGCAAGGGAAAATACATTCTCCTAAGACAAAGACTATTTTGGCAAAAACAGCAATGGTTGAAGTATTACTACTAAGAGAGATAATCTGGGTAAGTGGCTCTTTTGTCCTTGACTCATCTACTCCTTTGTAAAATGGAAATAAAAACATGGCACCACCTATGTGCTTCAGAGCTTCAGAGGACCTCAAGGGACCTGCCTGCTGATACTGTCTTCCCCACCAGCCCAGTGTGGTGTTTGAGAGACTCTGTTTGTGCTTCTGAAGAAAATTCTTAAGATGATGTCTGGGTTAAGTCAGCATAAGCCTTGGAAGGAATAGCATAGAGAAATCACCCCACTGGGAAGTTATTTATCCCATTAAGCGATCGCTGCTTCTTGGCAGAGGGCCAGTGAGTGAGAAGTCAGACACAGGACAATGAAGGCAGTAGCCCAAGTACCTCTGCCTGGAGTGGTGATGTCACACTCAGAGTGCCAGCCACAAAGAGTTGGGACAAGCATTGTGAGATTGGGATAAGGAACAGACATGGGAGTTGTGTTAAAAGGATGGGAGAACACAATTTGCAGAATTTCACTGGACTTTTTTGATCCTTAAGACACCTGAGAGCCACCCAGTTCATGGTACTTCATTACAGCAGAACTAGAAAACTAAGACAGATTTTGGTACCAGAAGTGGGGTGGCTTAAAACAACAGAAGAGTATTGTCTCACAGTTCTGGAGGCTAATAGTCTGAAATCTAGGTATTCATATGGCCATGCTCCCTCTAAAACCTGCAGGAGAGATGATTTCTTTGCTTCTTCCTACCTTCTCAGGGTAGCTATTCTTGCAGCTGCATCCCTTCAATCTTGGCCTCTATCATCACATGATATTCTCCTTGTGTGCCTGTGTCCAAATTTTCCTCTTCTTATGAGGACACCAGTCACATTGGATTAGGGCCCACCCTAATGATCTCATCTTAGTTTCATCACATCTTCAAAGATCCCATTTCCAAATAAGATCACATTGACAGGTCCTGGGGGTTAGGACTTCAACATTTTTTTTTTGGTGGAGGGACACAATTTTACCCCCAATCAACACCCCGGAAAACCATGACATAGGTCTTTTGGTTGGCTGTAGTTAGTAAGTGGTCATGGAGAGTGAACTTGATTGAACTTTCGAAGATTAACTGTGAGTGAAAATGCCACAGCACAGCAGGTAATGAAAATGGATGCAGGGCATGAAAGGCCTCCAGGACTTGGGCAAGTTCCTCTGCTTAATTTCTCAACAGCTTTCCAACCTCTCATGAAAGCCTTGGCAGTTCTAAGAGAAGTCAGGGACCTTTGGCTCTTAGCGACACGGAAGTTGTGAAAGAGGCACAAGGTATCAAGTGGTTTCATAGGATGCTGAGCACTTTACTCCCAGCAGGCAATCTGATCTTCTTTGGAACTCAAAACACTGAATTTCCCAAGACACTAGAGAGAAATAATCACAACTCTCCGATGTACAAATCATCCTGGCAATAGATTTTCCAAAAAAGCAGAGGATCCAGGATTCTTTTTTGCTGAGGCAACCCTAAGTGATGACACAGAGGAGCACCAGGATGTGTGTGTGTCTGTCATGGAAGAGGATTGTGTTCGTACTTCTTCTGGTTCAAGTGTTTTCAGGTGCAATCACAGCTCCGAGCTTGATTATTTCCTCTCCACAGACAGAGGGCTAATTCAGAGGCACTTTTGGCATCTGGCAACATGGATTTCATGACCACAAAGTAAAAATGAAATAATGCACACAGCAAAACATAAACACATTGTAAAGTGCATTCAGCCTCAGATTCCAAACTCAGCGACCCCGCGTGATTTAACAAAGGGGGAAGCCAGACTCCCATCCCAGCAGGGAGAAACAAGGCCTCCAAACTGACAGCTGCTATCATTCCAAAACAAGTCATTGTTTATAAATGAATATTCTTTGTGATAAATTATTGAATTACATGAAAACTCTATGATTGCCTGCTGCTGCCAGATTTGGTTTTGGTCTCAAAAGCCAGCATGGAATGTACTACAGGCAGAGAGCAAAATTAAAAACTGCTGTTTTTTTTCTTTCAAAATTCTCCTCCAAACTCTTAGTCTCCCCAAAACCTGTAATGCTGGTGTAGATTTGAGCACCCAGAAGTCCCTTCAGAACATTTGTAATATATATGGTTTTAGATTAGAGAAACTCTGGTTCATTCTGAGAAAAATGTAGGTATGAATCTTAGCTTGTGATTTACTTCATGGCAAGTAGTACTCAAAATCTAAAAGCAAAAGAAGACAAGATTTGTCATGAGTATTCACTACGTGCCAGGCATTGTCCTGGTTGGTTTACATAGTTATCTCATTTAATCCTCACAACAGCTCTGAGCAGTCATTATTATACCCATTTTGCAGGTGGAAAAACTGATGCATGCAGAGGTTAGGTTAGGTGATTTGCCTAAGTTCAAACAGCAGTAAAATGAAAATGCCAGGTCTGGCACCAGGTGTTTGATTGCAAAACTCATAATCTTTCCTTGCTAGTACACTGGTTCACACTATCGCTAATAAATAACTACATTTAGTACTAGTATTCAAAGTACTGAGCTATTTCTAAGCTCCTACATTGACTCCTTGTATATTATCTTTCAAGTAAGCATATTTTACCAAAAATAAACCACATTGAAGATGAAAAAATTACAATCTCCTTTCATTCATTTTTTTCCCTTTGGAACTGGATTTTTCTAATTTTCTTCCCCGTCCTATGATCCCAAGGAAAACCTGTTAATTCCGGTGAAATTAGCAGGAATAAGAAACAGCAGCACTGGCTTCTGATCCTAATTTCATTCCTTATTTGCTGTGTATAAATCTAAATCTCAGCCCCTCCCTTTTACAAGGGGGATGATAAGAACTCCTCTGCCTATTTCACAGGTTGTTGAGATGCTCAAATGCTATAATATCATGGAAAGCATTTTGTAGCTTGCAAAGCTCTGAATCATGTAAGTAATTATTATACCCTAGACTCTTCTCTGATAGTTCAATTAGAAAGGAAAAAATGTTTTAGAATAGCCCAGTGTTAGCCAATGGTCTGCTAGTAAGCAGTATCTCTGGACAAAACAACAATGACAAAGACTGACTTTTAGCATCTGCCAATTTCCATGGTGTAAATATTTCTACCAAGGCCAATTTCAAGCTACCAACATGATATCACTGAAGTGGGAAGAGATACACACAATCAACTCTCACAAGCTAGTACAAATTAGATGGAGCACATGACTAGTTCTGACTAAATCTCAAAATATAAGAATCTTTAATTAAAAAAAAAAAACTACCACACATGGAATCATACTGTGAAATGCCCAAAATGTATCTCTCTTTTCTGTGCATTCTTTTGATAGTAACAAGACTGTGCCTCTAGGCTGGGAAAGAAAGCCCAGACACCCTTGGATTCTTGCACAGAGACCAATTGTCATGATTTGGATGTTTGCACCCTCCGAATATGGTGCTGAAATTTGATCCCCAGCGTTGGTGGTGAGGCCTAATAGGAGGTGTTCAGGTCACAGCGGCAGATCCCTCATGAACAGATTAACTCCCTTGAGGTGAGTGAGTTCTCACTCTATCAGTTCCCACAAGAGCTGGTTGTTAAAAAGAGCTTGGCACTTGCCCCCTGCCTGCCCTCTTTCTGGATTCCTCTCTTCTCATATGATCTCTGCACATGCTGGCTTACTTTTGCCTTCAACCCTCACCAGATGCAGATGCAGTTATCATGCTTCTTGTACAGCCTGTAAGACGGTAAGCCAAGTAGACCTCTTTTCTTTACAAATTACCCAGACTCAGGTATTCCTTTCTAGTAACACAAAATGAACTAAGACACCAACCAAACAAATCTTGCTATTTGCTACTTTGACTTCAGTCTGAGGAATGAGCGTCTGCCTCATGTAGAACTAATAGAACTGGTGTATTGCCCAGGAAAAATGTGCCCCAGGGAAATGTCATTACTGCAATCAGACAACGGGTGCCAAGAACCAGAACTCAATACACCCACTCTTTACTTGTTCACGGTATAATAGTTAGCTTTCTATTTGGCTGCATACAGCACAAATACAGTAGCTTAAACAAGGCTATTTCCCTCTTGTGTAAAAGAAGTCTGGAAATAGGTCAACCAGAGCTGACCTACATCAAGGACCTAGGCTTCTTCCAGTTTCCCCCATCCTCGTGGTCCAAAATGCATGCTGGCAGTCCAGTCACACACATGAGTTCCAGGCAGGAGGATAGAGAAAGGAGAGAAAATTAAGGCATATTTTCTCACTCTCACTTTTGAGACTTCCTAGAAATCCCACACAATACTTTACTTATATCCCATTGGCTAGAAACTAAGCATATGATCACACTTAGTTACAAAAGAGACTTGAAAATATAGCCCTTTATCTTAGAGGCAATGTTCCTAGCTAAATATCAGGTTCTTTTATTAAAGAAGAAGGGAGACTAGATGTGGGATAGGCAACTAGCTGTCTCTGGTACCTGTGCACTCATGTCTGTACACTAACTCATCAGAGGGTAGAGAAAGGACAGGATATGATCACTTTTCTTTCTTCTACCTGAAGCACAACAGTCTCTCCTCCTAATTCATCTACTGTAGGTAAAATATGAAGTTAGCAGTCTACAGGTAATTTAAATCGCATATCCATGAAGGTCAAATAAAGAGGAACTATAGCTATTTCTGGGATATGTGTGTAAAACGTGTCATAATGTTCTGGTCATCGTTATTTCGGAGACAGCAATAATCATATGTGGTCATTTTAAATATTATGATAAGTAGGGGCGATGGAAGTTCTTGTCTCTCTAGATGCATTTGTCTAAATGCAGCTGTATCAGTCATCTACTTTTATAAAAATGAACTAAGTATGCATCTGAATCTAGCTGATGCTGAAAAAAATGGTGGAAAAATCTTCCTCCTTTCCAAATATCCCCCAGATAGACTCTTTGTCACATGGAAATTGGAAATGTGTTTATTATATGAGTTCCACTCAAAAAGTTTTGTTTGGGCACGCAAATGTCTGCCTGCAACCTCATGCCTACATCCTCCACCTTTTGTTCTTGTTGGAGATAGTAAGTAGCTAGTCAGGCATCAAGGACATTTGCCCTGACTACTCAAAAGAAGAAGTCTCATCTAGCTAAGCAAGGCTCTTCATCTCTGTTATTTCCCAAATAGCATGGGTGCAGAACAAGAGACACATTAATCTACAGAGAAGCTGTCCAGTGAGAAATGCAAAAGCCACACAAATATGCAAATGTACATATAAGAACATAGACAGCCATCCTGCTGAGGCTAAAGGTATTTACAGATCAGCAAATGACATCCAGAGACGAGTTGTACCCAGCAACTACCAGCCAACTTTCATTCCATTTTAGACCAGAAGAAAAATAGCACCATTAGACATTTCATTTAAATCTGTAATTTGCAATTTTACTTTAATCCTATTTAATATATTGTTCCATGACCAGTCAGATATACCAAGTTCTCCCGCCTGCATTCATCCCTAAAGAGCTAAAGTCCTTGACTTTCTAGGTTTTAACGATCTGCTAATATACAGATAATGCAATGGGTAAATTCAGTCCTGTAATTGGTTTAGTCATTAGGCAATTCCTGGTGTTTTGGCCCTACAGTCATTGTTTCATTCATTTATTTATTCATACACTCAGCAAATAATGAGCACCTACTAGGTGCAGAAACCATGACAACAGAGGGGATATATCAGTGAGCAAGATATGTTCAATCTCTGCCCTCCTGAAAATTGTGGTCTGAGAGGAAAGACTGTCATTGAACAAAGGGGCAAAGGGCTTAGGGAGGCTGAAGAGGAAGAGACAGACTTCATCAAACAGGTCTCACAGGCCATCTCAGGAGCTTTTGGGGTTTTATCCTGAGAGCAAGGGGAAGCTATTTAAGAGTTTTATGGAAGGAAGTTAGATGATCAGTTTTGAAATCTAGGAAGATCACCTGCCCACAGGACAGAGAAAGGATGTGGAGAGGAACAGGATGGATGCTGAGAGACCAGCTACAGTTGCAGCTTGCCAGGTGAGAGGTGATGGGGTCTCTAACAGGCAGTGTCTGTGGAGACAGAAAGAAGTGAACCAACTTATGCTGATGTCGAATACGGAATCCAGGGCTTGGAGGCAGCAGGGCTCAGTTACCCTCGCCCTCAGAAACACTGGCAAATTGTGTCCTAGTGCCACTGACAATCTCAGGCAGGACCTTGCGCCTCTTCTGAAAGTTCTTTACAAGCAAAAGGAATCCAAGAAGAACTGAAGAGGCTACATGAGAATGAGTAGTCAATCCTGCAACAATAAGTATTTTCAGTGAAAGCTTGAAACTCAGGAACATAATATTGTTGAACGAGCCTGTCATAGATATAAAATCATACACCTTAGCATCCCACCTGATTTATCCCGGGCAAGTGACTCACAGTGAACCTAGAGACTGAAGAGAGCCACTTATTTTTGAAAGGTACTATTTGTTGGTTGCACCAAAGATCACTTTCTGCAGCCCGGTAGAGCTACGAGTCCTGAGGCCATGTGAGCCTCTGGCCATACTTACCTCTTCCCAGACTGAGCATTCTGCTTTCATCACTGTTGCTGAGTGAAGCCCCACCTGGGATGACCCTGTCTGTCAGATCCTTCTGGGTGGAGTGTTAGAATCCTTTGATGTTTCTCCTTCAAGTCATTTAGATGCATCATCTCTTGATGAGTTTGAGTCTAAGAAAAATCTACTAGGTTTCCCTGAGAGGGACTGTGGGTGCTTAACGAGCAGGTTGGATTCCTGTTGAAGGAGTGAGGTGTGTGTGGTGTGGGTTTTCCAGATAAGACTGCATAATATGGGACAGCAGAGAGTTTCAGTTCTCGCTCAGTGATTTGGCCTTGTCTGATCAATAGGTAAGAAGCTCACCACCCCAGGGAAGGGTTTTTCCTAACATCACATACAAAGAGCATCTTTGGACCAGGAATTAAATACCACTCAGTGAAAACTGAAGAAACAAAATACAGCCATCTGTCACATAACGATGTTTTGATAATGATGGACGTGGTCCCATAAGACTACAATGGAGCTAAAAAAAAAATTCTATTGTGTAGTGACTGACACTGTAGCTGTCATAATATTGTAGTGGAACATGTCACTCATGCAAATCTATGGAGAAAAAAGAAACAAAGAAAACCACCATGGATATGTTTCTGAAAAGAGTGGTACCTTCTCAAAAAGAGCCTTAGGCAGGTCCTTCAGGAGATATTCCAGAAAAAGGCATTTTATCATAGGAGATGACAGCTTCATGTATGTTATTGCCCCTGAAGAAATTCTAGTGGGACAGGATGTGGAGGTGAAAGACAGGGACATCGATGATCCTGACCCTGTGTAGACCTAGGCTAATGTGCGTGTTTGTGTCTTAACTTTTAACAAAATTTTAAAAAGTAAAATAAATAAATAAGTAAAAATTTTAAAAATAGAAAAAAGCTTACAGAATAAGGATACAAAGAAAAAACCTATTTTTAAACAGCTGTACAATGTGTTTGTGTTTTAAGCTAAGTGTCATTACGAAAAAGTCGAAAGTTAAAAAAAAAAAGTCTAAAAAGTAAAAAAGTTACAGTAAGCTAAAGCTAATGTATTATTGAAAAATTTACAATTTTTTAATAAATTTAGTATAGCCTAGGTGTCCAGTGTTTATAAAGTCTATAGTAGTGTACAGTAATGTCCTAGGCCTTCATATTCATGCACCACTAACTAACTGACTCACCCACCCAAAGCAATTTCCAGTTTGGCAAGCTCCATTCCTGGTAAGTGCTCTATATAGGTCTACCATCTTTTACACTACCTTTTCTATGTTTAAATACACAAATACTTGTTGCTGGGTTATAGTTGCCTACAGTATTCAGTGCAGTGACATACTGTACAGGTTTGTAGCCTGGGAGCAATAAGCCACAACATATAGCCTATGTGTGTAATAGGCTATATCATCCAGGTTTGTGTAAGTACACTCTATGATGTTCACACAATGACAAAATCACCCAGTGATGCATCACTCAGAATGTATCCTCATCATTAAGCAACATATGACTGTATAGGTGACCTCCACCAGTCCAATTCTGAAAAAAAAAAAAATGCTGCACAAACCACAACATGATACAGACCACACTAGAGGCACAAACTGTCCAAATATGTGCTCCCACTTCAAATTTTCCATGCAGGTTGGCTAAAGCCAGGTCCTGGAATGTTAATTGGGACCCGATCGCAACTAATGGAGCAGAAATTATGAAATGCCTCATGTTACCAGTCATTTAAACTAGATAGTTAAGAGTCCAGTTATGGTTAGGTTCAAACTGAGGCTTAAATCTAATATATTTATTGCAAGTAACACTGAACACTCAAGTACCCTTACTTTAAATCTAAACGACACCACGTATTGTATCCATTTCCTGCGTCTTTGAATCATGCAGCGCCTGAATCTGTCATCTTTCTTTCTCATTTGGGAGTATTTGAAGTGACATCTCCTACTATGTCACTATACCTGGGAGAAAATGGAGAGTTCGGTTGCCATGCACTGTTTTACGTTACAGGAATTTAGTCTGAGAATCTAGCGCAAAGCCTGGGTTATAAGCAGGGTGGTATGCTAGGGACACGGTTGTTCCTATTTCTTCAGTTTTGCCCTATTTGCTTCATAAAAACATTTCACTTTCCTTGGTCCATCATTTTACCATGTCGTCATCTTCTTTTTTCCTAGAAATCTCCACTGGGAATGTGCACTATACATGGCAATGCAAACACGAACCAGAGCTAAGAAGGGCCCCGTGTCGCCTGACATCAAGGGTTTTGTAAAGAAAAATACACAAAGGTAGCCGCACCTCACTCTGGCTTCCTAGTAACCCCAGAAAAAATTCCAGAAATGCGTTTTAATTCTTTAGCCTGAGTGACAAAAAGGTTAAAATGTTTCCCAAAGTCCACTTAAGAATAATTCCAATCTTGGGAAAATGGATTTTGTTGGCCCCAAAGCCTATTAAGATTAATGGCAAAAGGGGCTCATTATTCTGCCAGAAAAATCTACTTACGAATCTAAGAGGGAGATTTTATTCTGTCTGTTTCAAAGAGTGGGGGGCTCAGCATGCCTGACAAGTGCCTGCTAGGAAGGGGGCGCACTATGCAGATGGCAGGGGTCCAGGTCAGGGATGCTCACTTGGAGTGGTATCGCGTAGGCTGAGGAAAGGGCTCTTAGGTGGGATTTCTTACATAGAGAGGTCGGCCTGCTCTCAGTTCTGAAACCCACCCCCCTGGCCACACAACCAGGCTTTGTGGAGCCCAGAGAGATATTTGGAAACTGGAACCTTGTTGGGGATATAAACAGCCCTCGCGCCTGTTGACCTTGTTGCCCCTGTACAGCAGGGGCCTGCTGCTTCCTATTCAAGTGCCTGGCCACTATGGTGACCCCTCCACCTCCCAGTCCCTACTATCCCTGCTCCTGCCACTGCTAACGGACTAACTGCTGCGCCTATGCCTTGAATGGAAACTTGCAGGCAGAATCCCGGCAGTTCGCTCGTTCTCCGCGAAGTGCCCGGTATCTCCGTGGGGCGGCGCCCTTGGGCTGGCCACTTTTCACGCTGTGGAACGACGACGGCTGGCAGAATTGTGGCCAAGTGTCCATCCCTAGCCATCCTGGCAGGGCAGAGCACAGCGGCCTGTTGCTAAGAGACAGGAATTCCCAGACTCAGAGATGGCTGCGCAAGAACTCTGGCTTTGATTACCAGCTCACGGAATTGGTGGGAGGCAAATAGACAGGAAGCCTTCAAGTTTTTAAGGAATTTGGTTCAGCCCAAGAAACCCAAGCCTGGCAGACAACAGCCTGTGATTATTCAACCCCTGAGGCAATTTCCAGGCCCCCCAAATTTACACCAAAAAGTAATGGGCTCCAAAGAAGTACAGATCCCAGAAAGGTCATATGCACCAATATCCATCTCCGATGAGCCAAGAAGGACAGTGCACAAAGGAGATGCTTCCAGAGAGCACAGCCAGGATTTGCCAGACTGGCTGACCAAGGAACGCACTGCATTGCCAAGGCAAGTTCTCCTCCCTGCCCCTGTGAAGCAGGATACCATACATACAGAAAACCAGAGACCGCTGGGCACTGTTTCCTCATTGTTTGCTTCTTCAAATAAAAATTTTCCTTGAGGTTTTCCCCCACCATTTTTTATTTACTGGGTTGTAATAGAAAGCGCACAGGCTTAGCTGTTGCAACAAAAAGATCTAAAACTACAGTGGCTCAAAAAAGACAGGAATCTATTTCTCTTACTTCTCTGCAGTAGTCCAGAGCAGCACTAGCCAACAGAAATATAATGCAAGTCCCATGTGTAATTTAAAATTCTCTAGTAGCCACATTGGAAAAAAATAAACAAGTGAAATTGATTTTAATAATATATCTCATTTAATCTAGTATGTCCAAAATATTATCATAAACATGTAAACCATATACAATATTATTGAGATCTTTTGCATTCTTTTTTGGAATCTCAGTTCAGACTAGCCACGCTTCAAGGGCTCAATAGCCACACGTGCTGATGGCTACCATGGTGGACAGTGCTGAATAGATGGCAGGGGGACATCTCTCCGTGGTTAGCCAGGGATCCACAGCTCTGTTTCATTATCCCACCATCCCTTAGAGCAGGATTTCTCAACCTTAACGCTATTGACTTTTGAAGCCAGGTCAAACTTTGCTGTAGGGGCTGTCTAGTGTATTGTAGGATGTTTAGAGTGTGCCTGTCCCCTACCCACTAGATGCCAATCGTCTTCCATTCTCCCACCCTGTGACAATCAAAAATGCTGCCAAATGTTGGAGGTTGTAAGGCATGAAATCACCCCTTGCAGGGGTTCTCAAACTTATGTGTGTATTAGAATGCCCTGGAGAACTTATTAAAACAGGCGTTTCTAGGCCCCAGTGCCACAGTTTCTGATTCAGCATGTCTGGAGTGGGACCTGAAAATATGCCTTTCTAGTGAGCTCCATGGACTTCTGGTCCAAGACCACTGTCTGAGAACCACTGGCCCAGGTTGCTGCACTCCTCTGCCTGGCTGGCACACCACCACATGGCATTCTCACTCCCAGGAGCAGCACAGACAAAAAAGCAAGGAAAAATGATGTATTTCAAGGTTGTAATGGAGAAGTCGCACGTGTGACTTTTGCTCACATTCCTTTGTTGAGAATTTGGACTCATGGCCATACCTAAGTGCAAGAAGCCTGGGAAATGTAGTGTCTAGCTGGGTAGCTATGTGCCCAGTAAAAATTCAAGAGTTCTAGTACTAAAAGGAAGATTGGGAGATTGCATAATAAGGGACAATTTGCAGGAGTGAATAGTATTATTTAGTTATAAATTACCAGACTGTGAAACCGCTCCATCTGGAAACTGACCTAGAAGAAGGCACATCAGCCTCAAATCTTGGACTTGGAGCTCAAAATGAGACTTGAGGCATCCACCTTTGGAGAAGAGATGCCTGTGGTTCAGGCGGGCAGGGACTTCTGAAGATGTGTATCTGGGGAAAAAGGAGTGTGTGGTATGGTAAGAAACCAGAAGCATGGATTTGCCAATGGATTATCTCCTCAATATCCATTTCTCTCCCCATTCCTAAAAGACAATAAATTCCCCAGCTTTGTGGTTTGAGAAATTTTAACTCTACTCTCTAACTCCAGAAATTAGCCCTGATTGGTCTAAGCCAATCAAGGGATCAGATTTCCCTAGTCACGGTGATAGGTTCAGGGATGGGCCCATGACCTAAACTTGTCCAACAAGATTGTCTGATGTCTGGGACAGCAGATGCTCTCTTTCTCCCTGGATGTGAAGGAGGACACTAGTCAAGGAGCAGCTGGAAGCCATGTGACATGAAAGAAGCCAACCCAAGGATGAAGCTAAAAGAAGAGGAAGGGCAAAACCAAGAGGATCCCAGGTAAAGAGACTTCCAACCTTGATGACCACTGACCCACTAGACCAAACCATGCCTGATGTTCCACCTCTGGAATTTTCAGCTAAATGAGCCAATAAATTTCTTATATTGCTTAAATCCATTTGGTTTAAGCTTTTATCACTTGGAACCAAAAGTATTCCCAGTAACAGTTTGACCTAAATGTTCTTCTTCCTTGGTACCTAAAAGCACCTAATAAAGGCAAGGGCACATTTATCTCCTGCACACCTACTATAAGCATCTCATTGTGTGAGCCTTTGGCATACATTAGCTCATGTAAGTCTCACAATAACCCTGGAGGTAACTGTAAATCAGGAAATTGAGACTCAAAAAGATTAGCTAACCTTCCCAATGTCACTCTGAAAATAAGTGGCTGACCCGAGAATTGAGCTCATCTGACTCTAAGTCCAATGCTCTTTCTACATCTTTGGCCTCATATGTTATTTTTTGAACCATGTGTATAAATAACAAAGGTTTATATGTTTATTCAAACTCCATGTGGAAAATCATTCTGACTTTTGAAAATCTGATTCAATGATCAAAAACACATGTAGAATATTAGTTAGAAGGTGGTGTAGACTGTAGTAGGGTTTTATAGGCATCTTGGGCAGGTCCTTCAGAGTAATTGGGATGTGGAATGTGGAAGTCATTTTTATGGGAAAGTTGGGACATGGCCTCCTGTAGGCAGCCTCAGGCAAAAGAGTGAGTATATCAAGAAAAAAAATCACATTGAACCTGGTGATAAGGTTCATGAGGATGTTAATTAAAAGAAATCTCGTATTTCAAGGCTGCATTGGTGATATACTTTCAAGCAATGGCATATGACTAGCACACAACAGAACTATAAGGTTTTATCCCAAGATGTCAGCATGCTTTTGAAAATGGTGCATATGGTTTATAAACCATCCATGGAATTCCTGTCTTGCTTACCTACGTATTACAATGCCCACTTGTGCCATTCCTGCAATACTCTGGTTCAGCTACAAAGACTACAAAGATGACTATATTACATTTGCTATGATGATGATAAAAGTTTGGCTAGCCAGGCTATTTTAGCCAATTCAAAAGCCTCTTCTTTGAATGTTGTTTAAAATAATTACAGGCATACCTCATTTTACTGCACTTCACTTTATTATGCTTCACAGATATTGTGGGGTTTTTTGTTTGTTTGTTTGTTTTTTACAAATTGAAGATTTGTGGCAACCCTGCACTGAGAAAGTCTATCAGCACCATTTTTCCAACAGCATGTGCTCACTTTGTGTCTCTGTGTCACATTTTGGTAATTCTTGCAATATTTCAAACTTTGTCATCATTATTATAATGAAATATCTGTTATGGTGATCCATGATCAGTGATCTTTGATGTTACTATTGTAATTGCTTTGGGGTATCACAAACCTTGCCCATGTAAGACTGCGAACTTAATCAATCAATGCTGTGTGTGTTCTGACTGGTCTCCTCATTGGCCATCTCTCTCCCTCTACTCAGGGCTCCCTATTCCCTGAGAGACAACAATATTGAAATTAGGCAAATTAATAACCCTACAATGTCTTCTAAGTGTTCAAGTGAAAAGAAGAGTCACACAGCTCTGACTTTAAATCAAAAGCCAGAAACAATTAAGCTTAGTGAGGAAGATATGTCAAAAGCACAACAGATTGGCTAAAATCTAGGCCTCTTATGCCAAATCATTATCCAAGTTGTGAACGCAAAGGAAAAGTTCTTGAAGGACATTAAAAGTGCTGCTCCAATAAACATGCAAATAATAAGAAAGAGAAACAGTCTTATTGCCGATAGGGAGAAAGTTTGAGTGGTCTGGATAGAAGATCAAATCAGTCGCAACATTCCCTTAAGCCAAAGCCTAATCCAGAGCAAAGCCCTAACTTTCTTCAGTTCTATAAAGGCTGAGAGAGGTGAGGAAGCTGGAGAAGAAAAGTCTGAAACTGACAGAGTTTAATTCACGAGGTTTAAGGAAAGAAGTCATCTCCATAACATAAAAGTGCAAAGTGAAGCAGCAAGTGCTGATGTAGAAGCTGCAGACATTTATCCAGAGGATATAGCTAAGATCATAGATGAAAGTGGCTACACTAAACAATGTATTTTCAATGTAGATGAAACATCATTCTTTTGGAAGAAGATGCCATCTAGGACTCTTATAGCTAGAGAGGAGAATTCAATGCCTGGCTTCAAAGCTTCAAAGGACAGGCTGACTCTCTTGTTAGGAGCTAATGTAGCTGGTGACTTTAAGTTGAAGCCAATGCTCATTTACCATTCCAAAAATCCTAGTGCCCCTAAGATTCCTTTCAAAATATTACTGCTTATTCACAATGCACCTAGTCACCCAAGAGCTCAGATGGAGATACACAAGGAGATTGATGTCATTTTCATGCTGCTAACACAATATCCATTCAGCAGCTGATGGATCAAGGAGTCATTTCAACTTTTAAGTCTTTTTTTTTAAAAAAAAATACATTTTGTAAGTCTATAGTTGCCATAGACAGTGATTCCTCTGATGGATCTGGGCAAAGTAAATTGAAAACCTTCCAGAAAGGATTCACCATTCTAGAGGCCATTAAGAACATTAATGATGTGTAGGGGGCTGTCAAACTATGAACATTAACAGGAGTTTGGAAGAAATTGATTCTAACCTTCATGGACAACTTTGAAGGGTTTAAGACTTCAGTGGAAGATAACTACAGAAACGGTGGAAATAGCAAGAGAACTAGAATTAGAAGTGGAACCTGAAGGTATGACAGAATTGCCACAATGTCATGATCAAACTTGGATGCATAAGCACTTGCTTTTTAGGGTTGAGCAAAGAAAGTGGTTTCTTGAGATGCAATGTACTGCTGGTGAAGACGTTGTGAACATTACTGAAACGACAGCAAAGGATTTAGAAAAGTACATAAAGTTAATTGCTAAAGCAGCAGCAGGTTTTGAGAGGACTGACTCAAATTTTCAAAGAAGTTCTACTGTGGGTAAAACGCTGTCCAACGGCATCACATGCTACAGAGGAATCTTTCAATCATCAAAAAGTCAGTTGATACAGCAAACTTCATTGCTGTCTTATTGTAAGAAACTGCCACAGCCACCCTAGCCTTCAGCAAACACCACCTCGATCAATCAGCAGCCATTAACATCAAGGCAAGACCCTTCATCAGCAAAAAAGATTACAATTAGCTATAGGCCCAGATGATCATTAGCATTTTTAAGCAACAAAATATTTTTAATTAAGGTATGTACATTATTTTGGGGGCATAATGCTATTGCAAACTTAATAGAATACGGTATATTGTAAACATAATGCTAATATGCAATGGGAAGCTTTGTTGCACTATTCACTTCATTGTGATGATCTGGAACCAAATCCGAAATATCTCCAAGGTATCCCTGTATTCTCTTGTTGGGATTAGAAATAAGAATTGTTCATTTTTAAATCCACAGTAATTCACAATGGGTTTGTTCTCGAAAATGATCCTTTGCATTGAAACAAAAACCTGATCTATCCCCTAAACATCAGAAGAAGAAACACACACACACACATACACACATGCCCTTACACTTACTTCATACTTTTCCATCCTTAGGTTTCATTTTCCTTTAGGAAGTTTACATCAAAAATGTTCTCAAAGCCCCTGATTTCAGCTTAAGGAACTACAGCTTCACTAATGTTAGTCTAATGATAAAAGTGGTTTAGAACTCACCTTGGTCCAGGAGCCCATTTGGAAGAAACCACTTTTACCACCTCAAATGCACATAATTATGTCTATAAATAAATGCTAAAATGTCAATGAAAGAGGCTTGGTAGGGTCCTTTAACATTATGCACTAGCTATAAAGTAGATTCAATGCCTTTACCATCTCATTTGTGTTATTACTTTGTCTCTTATGAAGTAAAATGTACTGTAGAGGGGGACATTGTAGACAGAGGGAGAAGTACATGCAAAGGCTCTATGGTGACAGGGTGTATGGTGAGTAGCAGGGATGGGAAAGAAGGCCAGTGTGGCTGGAGCCGAGGGCATTGGCAAGCCATGCTGCAGGAGGAGGCTGAAAGGTAGAGGCTGGGCCTTACAAGGAGTTTTAGACCTGTTAAGATAAGATAAAGTGGCCTTTATCCCAGAGCACTGGGGAGCCACTAAAGGGTTTTAATCTCAATCAAGACTCAACCAATTTTTCTTCAGCATCACTTATTTGTCAAACACAACAAATCCCTTAGGAAGATATTACTAGACCCATTTCCTGGGAAAGGAAACTGAATCTTTTAAGAGTTAAGTGACAAGCCCAAGGTCACATGGCTGGCAAGAGGCAGAACCAGAATTTAAAACTAGACTAGCCCAACTTTAAAGCCCATGCACTCTTATCTAGTAGAGAAGGAAAGGACAGAAATGCTAAAGAAACCAGGATTTGTCCCTCACCTGGAGCAAGATGAAAGCAAAAATTCCCAACCACCTTCAAGATACCTGCAAGAACCTCCGTGCTCCATCCTTCCCTTCCCGAGGAAGGGGGCCTATTCCTCAGCTCTCTGGCCCCTCGGGACTGCTCTTTCAAGTCAACGAGGCCCAGGCCAAAGAGCAGGTGCCAAAAGAGATTGCACTGGTATGATTGCAAAGAGACCGATAAGTAGAGGATCAAAGAATATCAACAGA
Source organism: Lepilemur ruficaudatus (assembly GCA_963574885.1). Classification (NCBI taxonomy): domain Eukaryota; kingdom Metazoa; phylum Chordata; class Mammalia; order Primates; family Lepilemuridae; genus Lepilemur; species Lepilemur ruficaudatus. The sequence goes on along the minus strand of CAUYRT010039347.1, from coordinate 128,092 downwards.
TCATACAGTCCAAAGAATTATAAGAGCAGGGTAGCTCAACTCTGCCTTTCACTTGGCTTTCTAAACTTTTTATTATTATTGCTATTATTATTATTGGAAAAAGCTTGAGATAGTGAAAAGAGCACTGGATTTGGAGCAGAAACACCTGTTTACAAGTCTTAGCTCTGCCATTTGAAAATCTGAACCTGTTTACATGACTGAAAACCTTTAGCGGGTTGCTGGGAGCATTAAAGTAGATAATGCATGTGAAAGTGCTGTAAATAACACTCCAGACACGAGACCATTCTTGTGGATAGACACCCAGTTTGCACAGCATTGCAGGAGACACCTGTGGCTGCATCTGTTTTAGGATGATTTCTTAGTTTCCCTTGCTGATCCCTCCTCCAGCAGGCTGGCCCTTGAGTGTTTGGGGCTGCAAAGTGCTGTGTTTGTCTCCCTTTCTCCCCTGCCATGGAGACTGTTTGTAGGTGATCATATCCAGTCCCATGTCCTAAGCAATGACAATCTCAAAACCTCTCGCAGAGGCCATCTCCCAACTAGGTATCTCACACTATAGCCTGCAGGCATCTAAAACTTTGTTCAAAATGGAATTTGCTGTCTTTCCTCTGCTCCTTCAACACCGTGCATGCCATCTTGGTGGATGACACCGTAAACCTGCGGTCCTCAACCCCAGACTGTGGACCGGTACCAGTCCATGGCCTGTTAGGGACCAGACAGCAGAGCTCCACCACCCACCTCCCTCGCCTCCCCACTGATCCGTGGAAAAATTATCTTCCATGAAACTTAGGACCCACGGGGGCCGCACAGCAGGAGGTGAGCAGCAGCGGGGAGCGAGTGAGGCTTCATCTGTATTTATAGCTGCTCCCCATTGCTGGCATCACCACCTGAGCTCTGCCTCCCTTCCCTATCCCCCATCAGTAGAAAAACTGTCTTCCATGAAACAGGTCCCTGGTGCCAAAAAGGTTCGGGACCACTGTCATAAAACACCCTTTCTCTCATCCTCACTATAAACTGCGAGTCATAATAATTTAAATAACATTTATTAAGGACTTACTAGCTGTCGAACACTGTGCTAAGCATTTTATTAATATATGCATTTTCAGATTTAAGCATTGGAACAGCCACATGAGATTTACAATGCATTCAGTAGCAGCCTTATTTCATAGAGAGGAAAAATGAGGTTCAGAGTGATGTTAGATCTCCCGCTAATGGGGTTCAGGGCTGTGTTCCTCCAGAGCCTTGTTGTGTCATGCAGCTTCATGTTCAAGTCTTCCTGTTTTCTCATGTTATCTCTCCCAACCATGTGGTCACCAAAACTACTTAAGTTGTACCTCAAAAACTAACACTTCTCAATTCCAGCAAGCCCTTTTCTATTCCTCTAGTCAATTATTTAGTCTCCACCTTCAGCATCTGTTACTAAGATTTATTTATTTGTACTTAACAATTATCTATAATACACTTACTAATTGCCAGGTATTATTTTAAGCACTTTACAAGTATCAACTCCTATAATTCTCCTAGCAACCTCATGAGATGTATCTTTGATTGTCCCAAATTTATAGATGAGGCAATTAGTAACCCGCCCAACATCACAGAGCTAACAAATGATGGAGCTGGGATCTGAACCCTAGCAGTCTGGCTCCAGCTGTGATCTTAACCATCACGTCATGGTATCCTCCAATATAGTCACAATAGAGTCCTAGGTGGTTTCCCTGACACCTGCTATCTACCTAGCCTCAAGAAAGTCTCCAGATTTTGCTTCATAAATCCTTTCCCTACATCTAGCCCCCACTGGCTTTCTCTTGTTACAGCCCACACTCTCTAGCACAGGCTTTTGTGATACAGATGCGAAGTAACACCTGGGTCCCTCTCCCATAGTGCAGGTTGCCAATCAGTCCAATGTCACTGTTCTTCCCAAGCCCCTTCCCCCATCCACGTGCTTGTGTATGTTGCTCCCTCTATAGGAATTGCCCATCCCTTCTGAAATAAGTCCACTCACCCTTCAAGACTCGAATGGCATCTCCTCTTAAGGAGATTCATTCCTTTCTTTTAATACCTATTATATTACATTCTAAAAAATTTCAGCCTTCTCTTCTGCACACCTTCCTGCCCTGAACCACCAACCCCCGACCTTAAACAGGGCTGCTAAACCCTCTAAAGCTGACCCCTGTCTTATGTATTATTTCAGCTCTTTCAGCAATTCTCAGGACATAGTAGGTACGTGCACAGTCCATATTTGCGGGATGATGCAGAGGGTCTATATGATTCATCCAGAGCCTCAAAGGAGGATACTGGAATTTTAGTGCTCTGAAATTCCAATTTGAGTAGAGGATAAGTAGTTTAAGCAAAGTAAGGAAAAGATTAAAAACCTGCATTTCTTTCTATAGGTAAAATCAGAGTTGAGTGTGGGTACACACAATCTGAGAAAATAATTAGAGCCATCCTTTGGGGGAGTTTTCTTTCTGTTTAACATTCACCGCACAACCGCAGCATGCTTCCGGGTAGCCAGAGCATACACGTGACCCCTCCACCTTCCTGGGCGTATATTTCTTGGAATAGTGGGACATCTATGTGGAATTCATGCTCACAAATATTCTACAAACTTTAACTGATGTCCTTTCTTGGTTGGTTAGTGCTTCTGTTTCTTTTTTACTGTTATTATTGTTTTGATGTTGGTTTTTACTTCTTTTCCCTTTTTTGTTGTCGTGTTATTATTTTTTGTCTTCTTATCTCCAGTTTGTCCAGTAACGATAAGAGTAAACATTTACTGAGCACTTGCTATGAACCTGACACTGTGCTAATACCTCTGATAAAAATCAGTTTGTGGATTTTTCTCTCGTGAGCATCAGAGTGAAGTAAGGTTGATGGATCTGAAGGTCAAAGTGACAGTAAATATCGTTGAACACATAATCTTTGAAAAGCACCATTCTTACAGGTGCTTCTATCATGTCAGCTAGAATTCCAAATGTGGGATTGCCAGTGTCCAGAGGAGAAGCAGTCCTGACTTTGAAAGACACTAGTAGGTTACAATACACACTGCCACCAGCAACATACAAGGACATCTGTTGACCTTATCTTTACCACAATGGGTACTGAGAAACTTTTTTATTTTTGTCAATCCAATGAATAAAAAATGTAGCAAATTATTTCAGTTTGCATATTTCTGACTCTAGAGAGTTGAACATCTGTTCATTTATGTTTGGGCATTTTCAGTTCCTACTCTGTGAATTATCTATTTATAACTTTTGCCCATTTACAACTGGATTTTCTTTTTCTGATCAATTTGAGAATGTTCTTTATATTTTAGAGGTTATAATCCCCACTGAGAGGGGAGGACTGAAAGTAATCAAACATATATCAACAGGGAAATAGTGTCAAATAAATGGTGACATTCCCAAGCTATCGAATATTATATTAAAAAAGAATAATCCAGATGTGTTTGTGTTGACCTGGAGGGATGTCTGGGGCTGTCAGTGGAAAGAAGCAAGTTGTACGTGATTTATTTAGTATGATACCATTTTTATTTACAGAAATTAGAAAATAAACTCTAGTATGTGCCTGTATGTATGCATATATATGCATAGATATATATTTTAATATTATATGTTTATATACATATCTATTTTATAGATATGTTTGTAAGAACACAGGGAAAATTGTGAAATGGTATACACAAAACGAATGTCTCTGGAGAATAAGATTAGAAAAAGAAGAGAGAGTAGGCACTTTTCCCTTATGTACCACTGTATACAATGACTTGCTTCAATGAGCAGTATTAGTGATATTTTTTGAAATCTAATGAAAACAGTGAACTGAAAAATAAACTATGACAATCAATACCCAAATCCCCTTATATAAAGGTGTACAGTCCCCAATTTTTTCTAAAAGTGCCAGAAACTAGAAAATGTATGGGTCATTTTACCTTACCTTACCTTACCTTCAAACAATGGTGCAGTTCCCTTGAATTACAGTTTAGAGAAGTCTTGTCATTTTTGAGATTATCACTAACATGTATGTAAACCACATCACTCTCCTTCATCCAAATCTAAGAACATATTTTATAGACCTGAAAATCTATAGGAATGTGAGCCCGAGGAGGATGGAAAGTAGCTATCTGCAGTGGGTATGCCCTGTCACTCCAAGCTGGCCTCCTGCCTCCATGGCTACCTTAACTGCCACAGGGGGAAAAATGCTCTCCAGAGTCACAAGAAAGTTTCCCAGGTGAAAATGCATCTCAATTGCCCAACTGCCCACTGGTTACAAACCTTCTTCCTTGAGAGCTTTTCATTCCTTTTGTTAAGTGTTTTCTTCCCCTCTTAAAAAAGAAACTCCCTCTAGGAGAGGAGCAATTTGCACCTCACTGAGAATGAGTTTATCTGTTTCTTGCTTCAGAATAGGATTTAATAAGAGGGAAAGGCCGGAGAGGCCCCTACAATGGAGCAGGGCAGAAGGACAACACTGGAGGAAGATATTTGAAGCCAGGGGCATAGAAATAAAACTTTGCTTAAATCACCCTTTTGCCTGAGGTTAAGCAACTTTTTTTGACACTAGCCTGTTGTGGTAGGAGCGGGAGGCAGGACGTGTGGGAGGAGAGAGGGACCCACATGACTCAAGCACACTGGAGGTGACAGGGTTGGGTCCTGAGGCACTGACTGCCTGGATCACCCAAGACCATCCTGCCCTGCAGGGCTTTCTTCCACATCCTTTAGCACCATCCTACATCCTTCCTGGAAAGACTTAAGGCATGTAAAAATAAGTAAATATAATCCAAGCTCAGCCAAGTTACTGAGCGTATCTTGGTGACAATTCTTTTCAACAGTAACACGAGCAAAAAATACTTAACTCTTAGAACTTTGGGAGGATTAAATGAGGTAATGCATGCCTGGCACAATGCCAGGCCCTCAACAGAAGCCAGCACCCTTCTTGCTGAGCAGGGAGAGCCTGAGCAGTCCAGGGGAAGGTCAAGGCTCAGCACAGCTGCCCTCCTTCTCCATTAAAGCCAAAGTATTTTGGGATACACAATCCATGTTAATTTGCGTAATCTCTTGCCTATTCTGTGCTTATTCTGGAGATAAATAGATGACTTCAGAGGTCGGCACTGTCACTCCACTTTTCTCATGAGTGCCAGGAACATGTATCAAAGAAAGAAGGAAAGAAAGAATGAAAGAAGGGGGAGGAAGGGGAAGAGGGGAGAGGGCAGAAGAGGAGAGGAAAGGACGAATAAAACTGGCTTGTCCAACAAGCTACACAAGCTAAGTATTTTCCTGGTAACTTGACTGGCATTTACATAACATAGTCCAGAGCAGTAAGGACCCGGGCAACATGCCAGGAACACTGAGGTCTCCAGCACATTCAAACAAATTCTCTCTCCCTTCTTCTTGTTGCCTTTTGCCCACGAGCCTTGGGCTGGCATTTAACCAAGAAAAGCCTATTTGTTTTCTGTTTAGATGGTCCCTTCATTTTTCGGCATGGAGCGTCATGAAAACTTTATGTTGCATAGAATACATTATTCCACACTCAGCTGGGGTCATTTTTCAAGGTCCTCCATCCAGACATGAGACCCCCTGGGAATGAATAACTCAGCCTACTGGGCTAAAAAAAAAATCACAAACTAAAAGAAGAAAATATCACCACATTCTAAATGAATTTGGCAAAGAGATTGTTCAATCTCTTCGTTTTGGGGGAGGAACAGTGGTGGTGAAGAGGACAAAAGAATAAAATGGTTTAAACTGATTTTCCCTATGTTGACTTAGCATCTAGTGTATTATCTAGATGTCATCCTCTTTGCTCTCTCTTGCTCTCTTTCCATGCATAGAAAGTCTCTCCCCACCATTTACAACAACATAGAAGCATCCAGAAACACACACACACCCCTTCCTGTTCCCACTCTCCCCTTCACCTGCCATTTCTCCCTCTCCTTGTGCAGCCTCCTGACTCCTCTGCCCCGTGTTCTATTCACTCTTTCATCCACTATGGTTTCATCAATCCCCAAACCGCCCTTGTCAATGTCGCCAACGACCTCCTTGTAAGCAAACCCAAAGAACAATACTGTGTCTCAACAGCTTCTGACATAGTCGCCTTCTCTCCTTTTCTCCTCCTTCCTGGGTGCCACCCTCATCTCTTTTTTTGCTCACTTCATAGCCAATCCTTCTACCAGTCTGTTGCAGCTCCTCCTCTGACAGATGTGACTTCCCCTCCCTTCTCTTTCGTTCTTTAATTCTTTCTTTCGCTCTTTCTTTGATACTTGTTCTTGGCACTCACGGGAAGGATAGAGTGACCATGCTAATGGCTAAAGCCATCTATTTATCCCAAGAATAAAGTCAGGATTCCCAAGGCTCTTTGTTTCTCCATCTACATCTTCTTTAGAGGATCTTATTCACTGCAAGGCCTTAAAAACACATCTGTGTCAATGACTCCCAAATGCAGAGATCCATCTTCCAAGCCCAGCCTCCTACATACCACTGCCTTGTGGTAAGTTGCATTGCATAGCTATTTCAAAGGTGCCCTGGCTGAAAAGGTGCCCTTGATCTTCCCTGGGCCCCAAGTCCACTAACCCCATCCCCAGCCAAACCCTTTCAACCCACTGTTCTCCATCTGAGTAAATGGCACCAATAGGGACTTGGGACTCACTCTTGACCCTGCCCTTCCACATACACATTTACACACATGAAGAGAAATTTCAGTCCATCAGCACATCCTGAAAGTCTCTCCTCCAAAATACAGCTCTGTTTTGTCTACCACTCTTTATCTTCACTGTCACCAACTTGTGCCTGGCACCATCATCTCTCTCCTGGACTACGGACTGTTACAATAACCTGCAAACTGGTCTCTCTGCTTCCACTCCTGCTCTCCTGTCCGGCCTCCAAAAGATGCAGAAGCATCTTTTTACAATGCAAGTCATACCTATGGCCCACTTAAAGCCTTTGAGTAGTTTTTTATTGCCCTTTGAAAAAGGTGCCAACTATTACCGCAGCTGCATGGCTTGTATGACCTGGCTCCGGCCTGACCCTCCAGCGGTGTCTCGAGCCACTCTCTCTCCCTCACCATTGCTCATTCACACCATCCTCCCAAGAATTCCAGGAAAACACCAACCAACCTCTCTCACTTCAGAGCCTCTGCACCTGCTGTCCCCTGAGGTGCCTCTTCCCCGACCCAGATGTTCTTCCCTGAATCTTCTGATGGCTGACTCCTATATGCAGTTTAGGAGTCAGCTTCTCAGAAAGGCCATCTCAATTAGGCCCCACTTCTCTGCCACTCTTTATCACAGTGCATTTTACACCATGTACTGCAGTGTCGTGATGGCCAGCCCCTAAGATCACCCCATGATTTCCACCTCCTGGCACCCACATCCTGCTGTGGCCCCCTTCCACACTGCACCAGGGCTAATTCGTGTAACCAATGGAATAGAGAAGAGATGATATGTCACCTCTGAGACAAGATTATAAAAGACACTGTGGCTTCCATTTCTCTCTCTCCCTCTTGGTTAACTCACTCTAGGGAAAACCAGGTGCCATGCTGTGAGCAGTCCTTCAGAAAGTCCCATGAAGAATCAAAGCCTCCCGCCAAGCACCATGCAAATGATCTGGAAGGGGATCCTCCAGCCCAGTCAAGCTTTGAGATCTGCAGCCCCAGCTGACCTCTTGACTGCAACCTCAGGAGGAACTCTGAGCCACAATGACCAGCTAAGCCACTCCTGAATTCCTTACCCTCAGCAGCCCCATTAGATAATGAGTATTGGGTGGTTTAAACTGCTAAGTTTTGGGGCAATTGTTACTTAGCAGAACAGTTGATTGATTGATATATGATTTGTAAATGTATACACACATACACATTATTTTACCTATTCATTGCCTGTCTTCCCCACTGGAACAGCTAACACATTCACCCTCGCACTATAAGTGCCTGATACCCAGTAGTCACTCAATAGATATTTGCAGAATGAAAGATTAAAATGTCTGTTGCTATTTTACCATCAATACAACATTAATTTATCAATATAGAGTTTAAAAATACCTGTATAATCTCAGTTGGTCCTATGATTAATGGTAAACTAGATATTCTTTCTGTTTCATAATGGAAAACCTGAAGCACCAAGACCCCGGATGATTTGTTCATGGCTACCCTCCCATTGTATGATAGAGCTAGTGTTCTAACTCTGGGCTTCTGATTGCACTCCTGGTGTTCTTTCTCCTACACACACTGACCGCTTGTCAGTCACCCAGAGAGCACGAGCTCCATCATTGTGACATTCATGTTTCGGCACAAAGCATCCAGCACGTTGGGGTCCTGCGGCAGCTAGCTCTTGCCCATCCAACCTGTGGCTTAGTTCTTCAGACCTACTTGACCCAACATCAACATTGTGCAGAAAAATGCCTGATTTAGGAGCACAGAATTGTTCATTTCTCTATTAAATGGTGAGAAAAATGTATTACATGGCTTTACCTTACCAAAACTATAAAAGGAAGAACAAACATCTTAAGAGTCCCCAGGACTTAATTTTAAACATACTACCAAGTTTCAAACTCTCTGAGGACTTCAAAAAGTAAATAATTTTTCTCAATCCTTAGACAAACACTCTTTTGAATGATAGCACATTCTTGAGTATCTGGGATGATTTTACCACTGAGCAGATTATCTGAGGGTCCTCCTCTCTTCTGCCCAAGTAAGTCCCAGGTGGGTACCAGTGAGGAAGAACAAGTGTTTAGCTGAAACCAAGACTGAACGATCCAGAAAAGTGTTCACAACTAAGTTAGAATGTGTTTCTTTGTGCTGTTTTTAAACCAAATACCCCCAATTTCAAGTAAAAGGAAAAGATATCAAATACATGCATTAATTTGTCTTAAAAATCAAGTTTATATAATTTTTTAGCATCACATTTTGCTGATAATTGCCATTATCATTTCTTCGGCTCCTACAAAAAAACCTGACCCAAGACAGAATTATTTTAATCAAATTAGAATCCCAAATTTGCTTTCTTGGGTTTGTTGTCTCTGATTCATCATATATAAAACAGGGATAATAAGATTCTTATTTTGTAGAGTTGTTATTGTGAGGATTAAATAAGTGGTTAGAAGAGTGTCTGGCACATAATGATCTTTGTATAACTACTGGTTATTAATATTATTCTAGTTACTATTTTATTGTGATTAATAGATTTTCAATGTCTTTGCTTCCCTATAACAGCATCAATATCTGAAAATTTAAAAATTTATTTTCTGCATATGGGATGCACTCAGAACATATAAACACATATACCTCCTCCCAGTCATTTTCTTTCTCAAGGCTACTTAAAGCAACTCCTTCCTATATCTGCAGTCATTCACGCACTAAACAAAACATTATTTTAAAAGGATCTTGGAGAATGTCCTGCTTACTATTTCTAGTGGCTCCACTGCTTTCCTATGTTATTTTGCTCAAGTAATGTCTCTTGTCCTCTGCCACCAGGAAATTGTATTATCCCTGGCAGTGGAGCGAAAAGTTGATAATGATTACAGGACTGAAGAACTATCATATGATTTAGGTCTTTGTTTGAGAGGTACTGGGTATAAGACTTGGTATTGTTCTTATTCTGTGCCCTGAGGGTAGAAAGTAGTAATGGAGAGAAGCATTCTTTGCCCAGATGTCTCCAATCAAGATTAGGTCCCCTGAGCCATTTTCAAGATAAAATCTAGATTGCCTTATCTCACACACCTTGAGATAAGAGGGCATACCTGTAAAACAATAGAAACTTTGGAGCTAGTTCCCTGATGTGTTCATTTACATGAAAATTTTTTTTCTAACCATCAGTATTTTTCTCCCCGAGATTTTCATCTGTTCCAGATAGATAGTCCAGTAAAATCTCATTAAAGGAGCATTAGTGCTACATAATAGAGTAAATCCATTTCACCCTTAATAGAAATCAATTTCCTTTGCCTAATGGAAGGAAAATTTTTGAGAAGTTGTGTTACGTATATGTGTTGACATATAACATGAAGTCTACATACCTCCAAAAGAAATGATTTAACACAACTACAGTTAAGACAGTTCAAAAAAAGAAGCAAAAAGCTCTTGTTCTTATCTTACCAGAGCAGGATTTTACCTCAAATAGTCTAACTCCAGAGGGTACATTTGTTAACTCTATGCCATGCTGTATGCCATTCTGGTAGACTCCAACTACCACCTCTTTGTTAACGACTTAAAATTCTCTAGCTCTAGCTCCAGCCTCTTCCTTGAGTCCTCAGGCAGATATTCCTAACTGCCTACAGGGCATTTGCACTTGAACATTTGATAGAATATCTCAAACCTAACTGCTAATCAATCACTCTTGCCTCAATGATTCTGTAATACTTTGGGTAGACTGCCTTCACGTCTTTATCATATTACAATTTAATGATCTACCTATGTACCAATCTCATTTTCTAAAACAAGAGTGCCCAGAATGCAGAGATCTTTTGAAAATCTATATGTTCCTAGTTTTAGCACATGACAAGTATTTGGCAAATGTGTACTGAACAAATATCTGATGTAGTAACTATAATTATGACTCAGGTTAACAAGGACGTAGCACTAACAAGCAGACAGAATGGGGTCAGGCTGGCTTACAGGATGGGGATGGGGAGGGGAATAAATGGGCACAAAAGGTCAGGCGATAGAACAGTCATGATTACAGGTCTCCAACCTGCCTTTCCCACATACCTGATACTTGGGGTTGAAATCATACAAAGCTCCAAATTGTCATCATTGTCTTTACCATTTTTATGACAGTCTTCTTGGCAATGGATTTTACCAGAGTGTGGGAGAATTTCATGTTCAAAGCCTCAGAGAAACCTGATACTTCTTCTTTTTCAAATGGGTCAAATGTCAAGCAACAGACAGAGCGTGGCTCAGGTTCATAAAACTGCACCAAGATGGTTTGGCCCCTTGGAGTCTCGCTAAAGTCAAAAACATCCTAGCGTGTTGAGGCAACCAAGGATGTCATCTCCTGAAGCTGTAAAATCTGACTCTCCCACAGCTCGAAGGCGTTTCTGCAGAGCTGCACAGGAAAGGATTCATCTTTCTTGAAAAAAGTACTATTTCAACTCAGTACAATCTCCTGTATTTAGAATAGCATGTAGGTTCACAAACATGGATTTGTCAAAGGTGTTATAAATAGGCGGACCATATAATTTATTTTCCAAACTGAAACACTTTTGAAATGAAACACTAATAATACGTACACTGAGAAAAGGCATAAGCCAGGACTGTCCCAGACGCACCAAGGCATGAGATTATCCAAGCTGCAGAGGAAAAGAACGAGGTATTTAGGAGCGTGTACAACTTTGTCCTCGTGTGATCCTGTGCTAATGAACAGACACAAAGAGTTCTCAGCCAATTGGACCCTACTAACTCAGTTTGTGCTAAACACAGACACTTCAAATGATTTTCATACTTATTTTGATTATTTCATCCACCAATAGTTTGGAATATTTGGGGACACAGGCATGATGGATTTTAATCAGTCTACATAAATTCTCTCTATCCAATTATTCTTTCATTCTTTCAGCAAACTTTTGTTGAGCATCAAGTATAATTTGAGAACTAATTAGAGCTCTGGACAGAGCACTTACAAAAATGAATGAACATACCTTCCCTCAAAGAGTCAGAGTGCTAATAGGTGAGACATACATGAAACCAAATAATTACAGTACAATATATTTAAATGCCAAACACACATATTTCCCAAGAGGGCATATATGACTAGTTCAAATTCTTGAGCTGCTGGCATCTCTCATTACACTATGGCATCTTATTTGGTGATGTGAAACCCAGGTAAATTGTCATTCTTCTTTGCTTTATTTTTCTTACTGAGGTCTATTTGTATCTTCATTCACAACATGTATTTAAGATTTATAAAATTACATGTATTTAAATATCTTCCATAATTTGGGTTGTTAACTAAAAAAGAACTCTCCTCTTTCCTCCCTTTCTTCTAGCTTTAAATTACATGGTTCTGTGACTCGCCTTTGCCTTTTATTCCACATGAATAAAGGTTTGCTTTGCAGGAGTACTTATTAAGAAAGTATGGCCATCTCAGCCAAATTGCAAAATACACCACACAGGTTTGAGTGGGAAGCCTGATGAATGAACAATCTGCAATTCCCCTCATTTCATTACTGCTGAAATGCCTCAGTTGCAAGGGGACATTTTTATGAAATTCTTTTTTTAAAGATTTAGAATTCTATTCTGTAGACCAGATCAATTCCCTTCTGAAAATTGCTACATGTGCTTCTGTTTTCCCTACTGGTTTTAGAAGTGATTAACATCTCCAGTTTTTGTATCTATCCAGTCACCTAAAGGATTGCAAGACATATCCACATACATTGGCTCATTTATCTAGCTTCCTTTCCTTTGTAATCAAGAAAGCCTTCCAAATGGGTATGTTTATCTGAGAAAAGCAAACAGTGGAATCAGTTCATGCACTCATGTATCTGATATCTTGTATTATTTCTCCCATTTTGCATGTGGTAAAGTAAAATTTGGTGGATATCTGTTAAATTGTCTGCCCAGCAACTCCCTCCATGTCCTCCTGATGATCTAATCCCTTGCTTCCTTCTCCCTTAACCCTAGCCCCCAGGTCTACCCTGGGAGTCACATAGTCTTACCTAACCTACCTCTGGGCATAAATGACAGGTCCAGAGTGGGCACTGACCCAAGCTGAGCCAATCATATCACCCTGCTCCCTGCCCAACTGTCAGCCTCCCCGAGCCAGTTGGTTTGGGGTAGGCATTGGCCAGTCTAGGGCCAATTGAAATCCTCAGGATCATTTGAAAAGTGCTAAAATAGGTATTCCTCTCTGGCAAAAGAAAGCCATACATGTAAAATCTATCTATATTTATACTCAGAGTACTTAAGAGTTCCATAACTTTGTTTCCTGTGTATTATCAATTTTATAATTATTAAAATCTTTTTGGGGGGTTGCCATTATTTTTGTAGAAGATGATTTGTATTGTTATTTTAATTTGCACTTCCTGAATATTAATGAGGTGGAGTTTCATCTCACATGTTTATTGGCCGTTTGATTTTCTTTTTCCATGTTTTCCTTGCTCACATCCTTTGTGCCTTTTATATAGAGATATTGGTCTCTTTTTCCTATTAATTTGTAAACATTCTTAATCATTTATGAACATTAACCTTTTATCAGCTTTTTATGTTAATTTTCTACAATTACAAAACAGAATTTCACAGTTAGAATTCAGCTAAATATTGTTTAGGAGAGACACACTTAAACTAAGTAACAGAGAAAGCTTAAAAATATAAAGATGGAAATGTACACCAAGAAAGTGCTAACAATAGCAATGCAAATTTGGCAAAATAAAATCCATTCAAAAGAGAATTCAAAACAAAAAATAAAAATAAACGGGCAAAAAAGATTATGTTGGCTTCTGATAAAAGTGCTCAGGAGCAGCTATTAGCACCCAGTGATAGCTCAGGGTCTCCACTCACCGGGGAGGAACCATACTTTGTTGGGGGCTATAAGACAGGCACGTCATCAAATTAGCAAGAACCATAGTTATTTTTTTATGGCTCTAATTTCTCAGAAAGAAGTCCGGCTCTGTTGCGGAAATGGAAGTTTTAGAAACCATAGGAAGTTTAGGGAGGAACCAAGACAGCCATGAAGAGAAGCACAGAGTGTTACGGCAGATGTGTGTCATTCAGCTGTAGGAGCAGAAATGGCCAAAAAACATTTTAAATGCTGGAAATAAAGCCTCCATTTCCTTAAAAAAAAAAAAAAAGTAACAATCCACAAAGAAAATGTAAGGATAAAAGATAGTGAGCCTTTATAATATGTTAATGGCCATGCACTTAGCAGCATAGTTTAGAAAACAGAAATTACAGGAAATGCAAAACAATCCTGCAGGGAGATCTTAACACACTTGCTCTGAAATCAACAGATCATTCAGAGTTTCTGAATACAAACTATGGTGCCAGTTCTAAGGGATAACTGAAATTTTACACACAACAAAGAAAGAAAATACATGTTTTCAAATACCCCTGACATCATTATTGCCCAAAAAAATCAAGCAAAGTAGTCAAATCTCATTAAATTTTATAAACAAGAAAGTATGCTGACTACGGATTCTGCACATAGTAAAATAAAAATAAAGAATAACATTAAAAAGATAAATAAAATAATATCTATGTTATTTGGAAATTTTAAAACTCTCTTCTAAATAATTATTGGATGAAGAAAGAAATCAAAACGGAAGCTACAGATTATTTAGAAATGTATGACAAAGAGAGCAATGTATCAAAGTCTTTGGACTGCAAATGCTTTTATACACGTAAATACACTTATTAAAAAATAATAAAGACAAAAAGTAAACATAAACTCTTAAGCATTCAAAGTTTTGAATGCTTTTAACAAATTTGTTCAAAGTATAGATAAATTAAACTGAAAGAAAAAATTAATAAGGAGAAAGAAAAATAATAAATAAAATATAAACCAAAGCTTCTTTTAAAAAGACAATGTAGGAGACAAATTTCTGTAAGCAAAAAATAGAAAAGATTTAAACATCATTCCAAATAAAAAGACAGCCATTATACATATATAAATTTTAAAATGTAAATTAAAAAGACGATTTTCTAGGAAGACATAAATTATCCAAATTAAATCAAGAAAAGTTAGAAAACTTGAAAAAATTATTCTCCACAGAAGGAAATATTTAGTCAACAGCCTCTAAACTTTATACCAAGCCCAAGTGATTTTTATATACAAATTTTATAAAACCTTAATGAAGAGACTCTATTACATTAACAGTTCCAGGACATAGTAAAAAAGGTAGAAAGTAGGAAACACCTCTCCAACTTATTTGATGAGATAAGTATAATCCTGATATAAAAACTGAGCAATTATAACACAAAACAGAAAACTATCAACTATTCTCCCTTGTGAGTAAGAATGCGAAAATCTTAAAATAGCATTAACTCAAAATCAACAGTGTGTAAAAAATATTATTCATCAAACCAATGAGAGTTTATTCCAGGAACACAGTGATGCCTACATATTTATTTGAATATGAACTAACATTAACAGAACTAAGGAGAAAAGCTATATATATATTGAACCGTTACTACTACTAGAGTGCCGAGTGCTCTTCTAGGCAACAGGATGCAGCAGTGAGCAAAGCAAAAGAAATCCCTGCCCTCGTGGAGCTTATGTTCTAGTGGAGGAAGATGGACAACACACAAATAAATAAAATATAGAATATGTCACATGGTCACAAGAGCTGCAGAGAAAAACTAAACAGGAAAGTCAGATGGGAAGAAGTAGGTGTTGTGAAAGTTTTAATGGGGTAGTCAGGGAACAGTTTATTGCAAAGCTGACATTTAAGCAAAAACTTTAAACTGATGAGGGAGTGAGGAAGAGTCGGAGTAAGAGAACATGAGTCAAAGAGGCAATGAGGAAGGCTGATTGTGTAGGCCCTTGGAGGACACTGTAAGAATTCTGCAGTGTCCTGAATTTTTCCTCTGAATGAGCTGGAAAAAAATCTCAAAGGATTTGGACAGAGACATAATCTGAGTTATAAATTTAAAGAATTTTTCTGGCTGCTGTGTTAAGAATAGATGCTCACAGAGGAATTAAGGAGACCAGATAAGAGGCCAATACAATAATCCAGCCAGAGATCAGGACAGCCTGAATCAATATGGAACCAGCAGAAGTGATGAGGTGGTGAAATGATTCTGCAAGTTTTTGCAAGGTAGAGCCAAGAGGATTTCATATGGATTGGGTGTAAGGTTTGAGAGAAAGTCTGGCATCAAGCCCATGATTTTAGAAGTTTAGAAGTGCCATCGAAGTGCCATCTACTAAAACAGGGAAAGCTGCAGGAGGAGAATGTTGGAGAGGAGGACTGTGTGCTACATACAGCAAGCTACACACATCACATGCAAACCTATGAAGCTGTCCCAGTAGCAAAGGAAAAAAATAATACCCTCCCCCAAATGATTATATACACACACACACACATGCACGCATAAACGGACTATTAGTTTTGAAAATGAAGATATAATTGGTGTTATTTGAAGAGATCATAATTACCTAGAAAATAAAAAATAATAAAAACCAAGACTGAGAGAGTTCAGCAAGGTAAAATGGATCAACATACAAATATCAATAGCTTTCTTGTACTCCAATAATAATCAATTATAAGATTTAATTGAAAAAAGAGACTATTTGCAATAGCAACAAAAACCATAAAATATCTAAGAATAGTCTAGTAAAAATAAAGCCCATAGGAGTAAAATAGACTAAAAAGTATAAGAGAATAGCTATAGGGAAAGCTTAATATTTTTAAAAAGTCAATTATTTTCCAAATAGATCTATAAATTCATTGAAATCCCCCATCAAAATTCTAACAGAATAATTTTATGGAACTTGGCAAGACAATTCTAAACTTCACCTGGAATAAACACAAGAAAGCAACACATTTTGAAAAGGAAGAAAAATGACAAAGGACATGGCTTTCCAGCTACATAAAAAATAATTGAAAACATGATATATTGGTTCAAGGATCAATGGATCAATGAAGTAGATTGGGGTCCAGAAGTAGACTTACGTATATACATGGGAATTTGTCACATGACATAAGTGACTTTGCAAATTATTGGGGAAAAATAAGGGTAGTTCAAGAAATGGCAGTGGGATAATTGAACATTCATATAGAAAAAAATCTCTAACCCACGGTGTACATAAAACAAATTTCAAGATCAAAGATTTATCTGTGTTGTTCAATATGTAGCCACTACCCACATGTGGCTATTTGAATTATAATTTAAATTAATTAAAAATTAAATGAAATTAAAACTTCGATGGGGAAGAGATAGTCTCCTCAATATATGGTGCTGGGACAACTGGATTTCCACATGCAAAAGAATGAAATTAGGCCCTTATCTTACCCCATACACAAAAATCAACTCAAAATGGATAAAAGACCTATATATAAGACCTGTAACCATAAAACTGCTAGAAGAGAACCGAAAGGAAAACTTTCCTGACATTGGCCTTGGCAGTGATTTTTTTTTGGATATCACACCAAAAGCTAAGCTTACAAAAGTGAAAATAGATAGATAGGATGACATCAAACTAAAAAGCTTCTGCATAGCAAAGGAAACAATCGGCAAAATGAAAAAGCATCCTATGGACTGGGAAAACATATTTGCAAGCCACATAATCTAATAAAAGATTAATACCAAAAATTTATGAAAAAAAAAACCTTACAGTGCAATAGCAGAAAAACAAGTAACCCAACTAAAAAATGAACAAAGGACCTGAACAGACTTTTCTTCAAAGAAAACATAAAATAGCCAACAGGTATATGAAAAGGTGCTCAGCATCACTAATCACCAGGTAAATGCAAATTTAAAACACTGTAAGATACCACCTCACACCCATTAGAATGGCTAGGATCAAAAAGAGAAAAGACAACAAATGTTGACCAGGGTGTGGTGAAAAGGGAACTCTTGGTGGTGGGAATGTAGATTGGTAATCATTACAGAAAACAGTATGGAATTAAAATTAAAAACACAACTACCGTATGATGCAGCAATCCTTCTTCTGGGTGTATACCCAAAGGAGATGAAATTCTCACCTAGCAAAGATATCTGCACCCCCATGTTCATTTTAGCATTATTCACAATAGCCAAGACATGGAAACAACCTAAAAGTCAGCTGATAGACAAATGGATAAACAAAATGCAGTTTTATGTACACACGCACACACACACACACACACGGAATATTGTTCAGCCTTAAAAAAGAAGGAGATCTTATAGTTTGCCACAAGATGTATGAATCTGGAGGACATCATGCTATGTGAAATAAGCCTGACACAGGAAAAAAAAAGGTCAAATATACATACAAGGCCAGGCTCGGTGGCTCACGCCTATAATCCTAGCACTCTGGGAGGCCAAAATGGGTGGATCACTCAAGGTCAGAAGTTCGAAACCAGGCTGAGCAAGAGCGAGATCCCGTCTCTACTAAAAATAGAAAGAAATTAATTGGCCAACTAAAAATATATAGAAAAAATTAGCCGGGCGTGGTGGTGCACGCCTGTAGTCCCAGCTACTTGGGAGGCTGAGGCAGAAGGATTGCTTGAGCCCAGGAGTTTGAGGTTACTGTGAGCTAGGCTGACGCCACAGCACTCACTCTAGCCTGGGCAACAGAGCGAGACTCTGTCTAAAAAAAAAAAAATATATATATATATATACATACACACACACACAGATAGAGAATAAACTGTGATGGGGAGATGTAGGTCAAAGGACAAGAAGTAGCAGATATGTAGGATGAACAAGTTTAGAGATTTAATGTACAACATGAGGATTATACTTAATAAAATTGTACTGTATTTGGGATTTTGTTAAATAAGTAGATTTTAGCTGCTCTTGTCACAAAAATGTAACTATGTGAGATAATAGATAAGCTAATTTATTTCACTATAGTAATCATTTTACTATCTATATGTATCCTCATGTATCCCAAATGTCATGTTATAAACTTCAAGTATACACCATAAAATTTATCAAAAATTAAATTAAATTTAAACTTCAGTTCTTCAGTTGCACTAGCCACGTGGTAAGTGTTCAAAAGCCACATGTTGCTAGTAGCACCACATTGGACCACACAGATACAGAGTATTTCTAACCATGTAGAAAGCTCTATTGGCACTGAAACATTTTAAATATTGTCTAGTTGTTAACAAAACAAAAAAAATATATAATCTTTGGGTAAGGCAGACTTTTCTAAAATACAAACAAACCCCAAAAGTCGTAAAAAGAAACACTGCCAATTCAATTACTCAAAAATAAAAACTTCTGTTTCAAGAAAGTCACTATAAAGTAAAGGACAAATGACAGACAGAATGAAAATATTTGCAATGTGCAATAGAAAAGGAATGTGAGAAAAAGATCAATAACCTAATAGAAACACAGGAAAATGATACGAACAGGCAGTGTATAGAAAAAGAAAGATGAAAAGATGATCTGTAATTTCACTAGTAAAAAGAAAAATGCAAATCAAAACACCAAGGAAGTGGCAGTTTGCTCATCACACAAGGTCCTCTTGGAATATCAGTTGTAAATTAAGGTACCTGAGAAGTCCTGTAAACTAATTTCAATTTGTTTAACACAATGTATCTCAGATTTATTTATCAAATTCTCCCCAACATCAACTGCTGTAGGAAACACAGCTGTAGTGTGAAAAAGATGGCCAAGCAGAGAGGTCCATAGCAGTTCTATTTTAATGAAATAGAATTCTTTCTATGTAAATAAGAGTACCAATGCACTTGTAAATGATTGAGTCTCTTAAACAAGTTAAATAAAATATTTTCTCTAATATTTTTACTGTAGTCAGTTACTTAAAGTTTTTCCTTCATGGATAACACAGTTAATCCGTAACTCTTGACAAAATTATTATAAATTCTGACTGAGTGTGATTCAAATAAAAAGATACCTCTGTGTATCTGATAACCGAATTCTTGGTTAAGAGCAGTGGTTATCTTCCTGTGTTTGGTCTCAGCTAGGGAGAAGGCTGTTGCTACGCTCCGTGTACCAGTAGGATAAATCAAAATTTGCAGGGAAGTGGTGGGAGAACACCTCAGAGGTCTTATAATTTGGAAAATGCTCAAGGAAGTTGTATTATCTCTATGGGAATATACCTCCAACTCTAGCTGAGAATGTCACTGGTTAAAAGGATCTACTTTCAGCTAAAACAAATTTTTATCTTCTATTTTCTACTGATTAACCCAGAAGTCACTCACCAGCTTACTTAACCAGCCTATTTTATTTACATAGCAGTCTGAAGTTTTAAAGTTGAGATTTCTGTGTTATTCATATCTACTCCAAAATAATAAAAAGCAGTCTTATCCAAAATTTAGCCTATTTGCAGACGTGTCTTTACAAAAATCTTATTTTTATCTATCAAAAAGCATGTTTTCCAGTTTCCAGAACTATTTTCTAAGTTTCCATTCGAACATTCTCCAAACATCATCTTTATAAAGTAATTTGACAGCATGGATACTTTCAACTCCATCTGTCTTTCTTCAGAATTAAAGCTGGAAATGCCCTAATAACTTTAATTATAAAACTGGTTGCTAGTTTGTGCCTTCAGCAGAATAGAAATATATCATTTATTTGAAGATTTTATCATAGAAAGACAAAGGAGCATTTGGATGTATTAATACTGCAAAATTTAATATTTGTTAGGTATAATTGGATGCATTTATGACTAAAATATAGAATGTGATTAATTTTATTTTCCCCAACTTAGAATCCTATTCAGTAATTTTCAAAAAATAATCACTTCACGTACTGGAAGTCACTGAATCGCACACTTTAAAATGGTTAAAATGGTGATTTTATGTCATGTGAATTTTACCTCAATTTTTAAAAAATGATTACTTTGTTATCAGTCAGATCTTTCAAAATTAGCTTACGATGCTGAGGACAAATCACCCCTTCCCTAATAACTGGCTTTGGAGCTACAGACGATCCCTTTGAAGTTCCAAGCTCTGCCACTAAGCCTGGTTCACCATAGTTGTGTAAATTACAGGCTATTTATTTTGCATGGCACTTTTCCCACAAATGCGGTATTTTGGCTACATGGTACTGTAAAACAAGCATTCTTCACCACTGATGGCAAAACCACTGTCCTAATCTGCCGTTCAGTTTAAAATCTGATAATAATGGTTACTTTACCTCCAGAGAAATCCTACAGGCAAACATGTCATGAGTGGCCCAGTTTGACTGAGAACAGATCCAGGCCACTGGTCATAAAGGGTAAACACTTGAGACATTTAACCCAGTCCAACGGTACTAAATGGAAGGGGATGGTCATCTGGATTATGAATCACCTAATTGACATGTCAGAAAATAAGCATTTTATTGACAGAAGGTGATTGTAGGGGAGAGTCATTTTTCATGTAAATAGCCAGATACCTTCCCTCCCTCTCTTTGTATTCATAGTTGTGTGCGTGTCCGGGGGATTGGGGGCAGTAATCCTCTGCTGCCATTTGGTATCACACGATATGCGAGAGTTTATTCCTTGCTTTGGTTTTTGTTTCAACAGCACTCCAGAGCTCGAGAACTCCGTAATCATTCGTAGTTTCTAAACAAATCTCAGTTGTTTACAAGAGATCTTTAGCTTTCTCTGTGCATGCTATCAGTAGCTTAATGAAGACGTTTACAAGGAAGGTGGTGGCAGCTCCTTATCTATCTCTTTTCTCAGTTGGACACTTTTCACTGGTTCGAATGACCATAGCATTGTGAACACACATACACCACATACACACACACACACCACCACCACCACCCAAACACACACACACCACACACACCCCACACATACACACACCACAACCACCCAAACACACACACACTACCACACACATATTTTTCTCCCATAACGGGCCTGAGTGGACTATAAACAGCCTATGGTCTGTACTGTACCTGAGGCTAGGAGCTTGCTGTCACCATCTCCACTTCTTCTCCTGACTCTGCTCTACACCACTTGTGTTTAAAACAATTGTGTATACATAGTATGTACTCAATAAATATTTGTTAACTTTAATTTATTAATTAAATTTTTGTTAATTTAACTTTAATTTGTTGATGTATTATTGACTCCAGAAAATGTTGCCAGGCATCCTCATGGCAAGATTAATAAATTTTAACTGAAAAAGAATAGTTATTTTTATTTTTAAAACTTTTTGGGGAGGAGGTTCTTTTTTTCTCTTTGTTTTTATTCATATAAATGTGTGGGGTACAAGTGCAATTTTGTTATATGCATGGATTGCATAGTGGTGAAGTCAGGGCCTTTAGAGTATCCATCACCCAAACCATGAACATGACACCCATTAAGAAATTTCTCATTATCCATCCCATCCCATTCCCCAACTTCTTTGAGCCTACCTTGTCCATCATTCCACACTCTGCTTCCATGTGTACACATTATTTAGCTCCCACTTATAAATGAGAACATGCGGTATTTGTCTTTCTGTGTCTGAGTTGCTTCATTTAGGATAATGGCCTCCAGTTCCATCCATGTTGCTGAAAAAGACATGATTTCATTCCTTTTATGGCTGAATATTATTCCATTAGGTATGTATACCACATTTCCTTTATCCAATTGTCTGTTGGATGGACACTTAGGTGGATTCCATATCTTTGCCATTGTGAATAGTGCTGAGACAAACATACGAATGCTGTTCTTTTTGATATAATGATTTAAAAAGAAAAATAATTTTTAAATTAATCCAAATCATTGCACTGATTTCTCAGTTAAAGTCACATTCTATTTTCATTCTAGTATATTTAATAGTCACTCAATATTATTTACAGAAGTCGATGTAATTGAATTCTCTTAGGTTTTCAAACTAACTCCTTGATTTCCAAAAAGTGTCTCATGCTCTATTGCGTGTTGATATGTTTCCCACATTTAAAACCTTTTCTAGGAAGGTGACATCTTTAATCTGGTTTATTTCTTTATTTGTGAGATCTTAGCTGAATAAGGACTTTAATATATTCCATTTTACCTTACAGAAATAATAGCTCTTGGTATTCTTATGAGTCAATGAGTCAGAATCAAAGTTTAAACTTCAGACCTTACCATGGCTCATGACATAAAGGGGAGAAGCCCACTGCATAAACTCAAAATAAATAAATAATACAGAAATGCATATGTAGAAATTAGAGGTATTTTATTTGTAGGGAAAACTACCTACAGTTTTGAAATATTAAGATATCAGTATTATATTAACATTCATGACAAATTATATTTTCTTCCTATTTTATAATTTATAAAAATTATTGGATTATAGAGTTGTCTGTCCCCACTCCCACCCCACAAGTAAGGTGAAGGTGCCCAGTGGTTTCTGCTCTTTTGTGTCTGTGTGTGTGGAAGGAAGAATAATATAAATACACACTAAAAAATCTAAGTCTGTTCAGAATTGGAAAATAATGGTCCCTAGGAATGTCTGACAGCCTCCAACCATCCCTTTCTCCTTTAAAGAAAAACAAGATTTATAAATAACTCTCTTAAAGCAGTTCCTCTTTTAAAAATAAATCAATTCTTAGCCTATCACGGGGAAAATACAATGAGCAAAATGTAGGTGAGAGATAAAAACCCATGAAGAAATTGGAAGCATACCACAATTTGAGAATCTTGCACAATTAATATCAAGCAATTTTTAGATTCCATGATTGGTTAGATTAAGAGGCTTGCAAATGTCTTAATGTCACAGGTACTGGTCCTAAACTTCAGGTATGACTTCTTGACTCTGGGAATAACCCAGGAAAAGATTCAAGTCTATGAAAGGTGCCCATTTTCCAAATCATTGTGTTCCTTTAGAAAAGGAATTTTGTGAAGACAATGATAGCTAAGGGATCCCAGCTGAGGCTTTAATCATCTCTGGGAAGGGACAACATCTCAAATTTCTTTGTAGGCCCAGTGCATTGTTTGGTTTATAAGACTAGTATAGCATCAATAAATATTTGGTATTAATGGCTTGGCAAGTGGGAAGAATCAGGATAGTTTCTCAGATCTGGGAATAGGAAAACATATTACCAAAGACTGGAGTAAGGAAATGTTACTTATCTGAATCACAGTGAAAACCCAGAACCTCCAGAGGTGGTGTTGGAAGGAAAATCTTTTGGAAGTTGGAAACAGCTGGGCCACGTGATGCCAACTTCATTCTCCTAAGATTCATCTTCCCTTTTCAGGCAGAGTTTCTCAATCTTGCCATTATGGACATTTTAAGCTGCATCATTCTTTGTTGTGGGACTGTTCTGTGCATTGCAGGATGTTTAGCAGTATCCCTGGTCTGTCCACTAGATGACTATGGCATTCCATCCGCCAGTTGTGACAACTAAACATGTCTCCGGACTTGCCAAATGTCCCTGGGAGGCAAAATTGCCCCCAGATGGAACCACTATTTTAGTGTCTCTCCTTGATTATCTCTGGCCTTGGGAAAACACTGTTCACTTCTTTAAAACCGGCCCAAGTGACAACTAGAAAAGCCAGAGGAATACTAAGTCAAAGAGTGAACAGACCATGGTAAATGATTCTTAGCTTCTTTAGTATGTGTGCAGAACAGAGAAGGAGAGACATCTCTCCTGCATTTCTTTTTAAAGGGGTTTGTCTAAAAACTAGCATTGTGAGAAGATACAAAGCTTGATGCTCACTGGCAAAGGTAATCAATAATACCATAATCATTGAATAGAATGATAGAAATGTAAAAAAAACAAAAAAACAAAAAAAAAAAAACTGGTCACACATGCCCAAAATACATAGCTTCTGAGATATAACAAAGGAAAAATAAATTCAGAGAAGACCATGAACCTAAATAATCTGGTGTGCTCAAGCTACGGCTCACTGAAGCACAGAGAACCAAATAACATTTTGAGATTTCTTCCTATCTCCCGGATTGCCTCCCTCCTTTTGATGGGTGCCCTCTTTAACCCCTTCTCAAAAGAAAATCTTCCTAGGCACAGGAAATTCTGGAAGACTAGATCAAGGAATCTTTCTCCAGTTTACATTCCCCGGTCTTTTGTCTCAATTCTTTTTTCCTGTCTAAGGACATTTCTCTTCCTACAGGTAACTGAACCAGGAATGATCTCATCAAGATAGCCATATTTTAATAAAATAAATAACCATGGCATTCACTCAATAAGAGGAACACAACTATAGTTTTGGGAGAGTTGTTTCATTATCTGGGGTCAAACATTACGTGCTAATCTGATTATTTAAACATCACACATGTGCTTACATTATTTTTCCAAGAACATCTACTGCTTCCTACTGATCTTTGAGAGTCACAGTGGAGGGCACGGTGAGGAAGAAACGAGGGGAATCCGTTTGGAGATGCTCCGCTGGCGTTGTCTACACAGCACATCTGCACTGCACGCTGTGATGGACATGTTGGATGATCAGAGACTGACATTTCTGCTGTAAAGGATTTTGTTTGTTTTTCATCACAATGACACACAGTTTCCTGCATTCTCTGCCCCTGGGGTGTTTTCTGAAAAGAGAAAACATTACTTTTGACTTTTAGTATATCTGCCCTAAATTAGCCTCATAAGTTCGCTGTGTTCTCCAAGACCTGGGGAGAAAAAGTAACAGAAAAAAAAACCTGAAATTAAGCAAAATCAACAAATGCTGTGTTTCTGAAGAAAGTCTCTGCCTAAGAGCAGTTGGGCTGGGCTGGGTGCATCCTCCAAGCAGAAACAAATGAGTACTATCAATTCTAACAGGTGTCTGAGGGAAATTCAAGGAGAGTTTTAAGAGCTGTGCTAAAGTCTCCAAGAATACTTGGAAGTCCACTGGGGCTCAAGGAGGTACATATTCCTAGTGATAAAGAAGTCCGAACAAAAAGTGCATTTGTTTTTGATGACGCACTTGGGACAACATCAGTTTGGCCATCACCAGTGGCGTTGGGTCCTTTGTTTAACCTCGTCTGTTCTCAATTCCCTCATCTATAAAATGAGACCTAGATAATTTATTTGAGTTCCAGGATCTTATGTGATGTTTTTGAGATTGGAAGTCTCATAAGCATTTTTTAATAGAAATGTGTGGAATAAGAATTTTGTCATGCAGACTCCTTTCCAAAATATTCCATGATCTTAATTCTCTTGCCTTCCATTAGGTATAATATTCATTGATTTGCCTAAACTGTCCTTCTGAGCACTTACTTCTGTTTCTCCCGCTCCTACTCCCATCATCATTGCCTGGCTAAAGCCTACTCATTTGTTAAGTCTTGGCTCAAGCATTAACCCCCCAGGCACATATTCCATTCGTCTAAGCAGAAGTGGATTTCCTTTCTCTGGGCTTTCTGCAGCACCCTCTGCATGTATCTATCATTGTACTTAGCACAATATATTAAAATGATCTGTTTCAGGAAGTTCTTTAAGTGCAGACCATGCATCTTTTATCTTTTTATCTGCAGTGCCTTACCTAGTGTCTGGCAAATAATAGGTTGTTGAAAAAATATATATTTGGTGACCTGTTGAATGCATCTGTGAATGTAGTGCCCAGCCTTGCAGAAACAAGAACTCTAACCAGCGTGTTACTGGTTAGAGAGGTGATAAAGAGAGGTGATTCTATCTGTTTGATAATGTGTCCTAAACCAGGAGAGAAGGACTAAGGGAAAAGTTAGAAAGTGAGGGATTACTCAACTTTTAGCAGAGAACTTTAAGTGAACATAAATCACATGGCCATAGTGAAAGAATAAGTCCTTGCCTACAAGGGCCTAGAAGGTGAACACAGTCTGGCTCAACCTCTACCCTCTACTTCTGTGATCTCATCTGCTGTTTCTTCCCTTCCCTCCTCTCCTAGTCCAGTCCAGCCAAAGAGGCACAGTTGCACTCCAGTCTCAAGGCATTTACATGTAGCATTTCCTCTGCCTAAATTTCCACTCAGTTAACCACATGGCTTAATCTTCACCTCCTTTTAGGTCTTTGCTCAGAAATCACCTTCTCCATGAGGTCTTTCCTGCAACCCTATGTAAAATTGCAACAGCCAGCCTACTTCACTCCCTATTCTCCTTCTTTATTTTATTTTTCTCTAGATTATAACATGATCCAACATACTATGTATTTTACTTACTTATCTTGCTCACTGCTTGTCTGTCTCCAGTAGAGTATAAGCTCTAAACATATTAACTATTTTATATAGTTCTATTTACCTGTGCTTAGAACAATACCTGGAACACAGTAGGTGCTCAGCAAACATTTAATTAATAGCTAGGCAAATATACAGTCACTACGCATGACCTTGACTAAATTATCCACATATTTCCTAGCGGTTTATTTAGCTGGCCAAAAACTGAACACAGCATTTGAGTATCAAACCATCAGTCTGACATCTCAACCTGGATGGCTACCAGGCATCTCAGGCTTAGCAAGTTTAAAACCAATTACCTGATCTCTGACTCCTGATTCACAGATGGCACCTTCTCACTTTGTCCTCACATGATAAAAGAGGAAACAGGCCTGTTGTATAAGGGCACTAATCCCGTCCACGTGGGCTCAACTCTCACAACCTAATCACCTCCCAAAAGTCCACTTCTTATTACTATCATCTTTGGGGTTAGGATTTCAACGTATGAATTTTGAAGGAGCACACACACTCAGACCATAGCAATCTCCTTCCACAAACTAATTCCTCCCCCAGCTTAGTATACAGATAGTGCTGACACCATCCAGCCAGTTACTCAAGCTAAAACCATGCAGTCATTTGGGGCAGAGATGATGCTGTGTGTTCATAAACCTGTTTCATTTTCTTCCAGAACATGCAGCCAGATTACATTTCCCAGCACCCACTGCAGTAACATGGGTATGTTATTGAGCTCTGGCCAGCAGAATGTAGGTGGAAGTGAAGTTCTCCACATCCACCCTGGCTCCTAAGATGTTCTATGTGGTCCTCCGTTCTCTCTCTGTCTCTCTCTGTCTCTCTCTGTCTCTCTCTGTCTCTCTCTGTCTCTCTCTCTCTCTCTCTCTCTCTCTCTTTCTAGGTGACCTTAGAGGTCACCTATTGAAAATGGAGGCTCCACAGGATGCAAGGACCTAAATATGGAAGCAGGTTTCCATCATTCTCCTGATGACCCACACTGGACTGTGACATGAGCAAGAAAATAGCTTTTAGTGAGTTAAGCCACAGAGGTTTGGAAGGAGCTGCTTGTTACAGCAGTGACTACCCTGACTAATACACAATTGTGTTACCTCCCTTTCCTTCCCATGGCCAATCCCTTATCCAAAATCTGAGAATTCTTGAATTCTTCCTCTCTTCCTCTTCATTGCCAACACCCTGGTCCAAAGATCGACCGTGTCTTGGTTGGACATCTACAACAGCCTTCTTATCTTCATTCTTGGAACCATCAAGTTTATTCTCCAAACAGCCAGAATGATCTTCTTCAGTTTCTCATGCACTTATAAATTAAATCCATTACTCTCACATGACCTGTGTCTCACCCCTTGCCTACTCTCTCCCCTCTTCATCCACTACACTCTGGCATTTTTGACATTTTCTTTCCCACCTCCATGTCCTCACAGGCCCTGTTCCCTCCACCTGCAGTGTGCTTGCAGTGATTCTGGAATGGCCTCCCTCTGCTCATGCTTCAGTCTCATCTTAAGCTTCCCCTCATCAGGAAGACCTGCTTGGAGTCAGTCTAAAGTAGGTCCCAGATTATTCTCAGTCATGGCACCTGCTTTTCCCTCCATACCACTGAACAGTTCATAATTATATATCTATATTTAATTGTTTAAAGACAACTAATTATACAGGAAATGACAAGACTGCTAGGACCTTGTTTATTGTGGTCACCACTAAATGCCCAGCACATGCATAGTGCCTGGCACAGGGTGGGTGCTCAAAACATACTTGGTGAATAGATGAATGGATTGATGTAAATTGATCACTGGCTGTGCCTGGAATTCGTCATTTCCTTTTTCTCCCAATACTACGTGTTCCTCCAAATATCATCTCATTCATAATTGCGGGAGCATCTTTTTTTCTAATTTGTAGCTTACATCCAATTCTACCTTGTTTATGTTTATGACAAGTATTAATAGATTAATATTTTATTAGAAACATTTCTAATAAGAGAAAATTATCAACATAATCTCACCAGCATACTACAAGAACTATTTTCATTATTGCTGTTTGTGGTACAAAGAAAACTATGCGAGGGCAGAAATGGGAATATATATTGAGTATCATCCACACTAGAGTGAATTAGTCTGTGATTTGAGCAGCCAAAGAGAGTTGGATAATATGTTTTAGTAAAAAATTTCCCTAAGACACCTTCGGGAAGTTTCCAAAAAGTCATAATCCAGGGACAAAGTTGCATTTGGGAAATGAAATTTAGTCAGGCGCAGTTCTTAGTAATGCACAGATTCTACCAAGAGCCTTTCCCGTCATGTTTTAGTTTTGCAATTTTTTTTTTCTTTTCAACACCTGGGGTCCTTAGCTTCAGTCACTTTTTCCTATTATTTCTCAGTCTTTATCTACATTGTATATATTTTATATAGTTTAAATCACAGTGTCATGAAATTTATATTTAATTTTTATGTCACTACACAGATTTTATACTGTTGTAAAGGTTGAATAATAGTGCACCAAGTTGGTATACTATTCCTCTATGTGTAAGGTGGCATAGCACCTAGGTTAAAGAACCATGCTTTAGAGCCACACTGCCTGGGTTCAAACACCATCTCTAGTCGTTGGTAGGACCTGGCAAAATTACATGAACTCCTTGTAATCTTTTTCCCTATCTGTAAAATGGGACTACGAATAATAGTTACTTTATAAAGTTACAATGAGGATTCAGTGAGGTATCAGGTATTAAAATATTTAGATCAGTACTATGCAAACATAGCTATTTTTATTGCTGGACATTTATGTTCCTGATTTTTTTTTAGAATTACAGATAAAACTACAATAAATATCTCAACACATAAAGCTATTTCCTTCATTGTTAACTGTTTCCCTAAAAACTTCTTTTCTTGTTCATGTTTTATCCAAAAGACTAAATAAATCATAACCTTCACTTCGTAACTGTGTTTCCTTTAAACAACTGACAACTGGAAACCAGGCTACGAACAAGCTTCTACTGAGTGAGTGCTAGTGGCTGAAAAGCACCCATTTATGCTAGAGCTTGAATCCTGAGTTGCACTCAAAGTAAACAGGCAGGTGAAGAGGTTGGGATGATGAAAGACAATAGACCATTACCCAAGACTAATGGTGTTGTAAAGGAGATAAATGTCTTTGAAGTAGCACCCTTCAAACCTGTGACCTTTAGGGTGACCTTTCCTTTCAGATTATGGTATGCAGGTTGTTGTGGAGTCTGTGCAAAGTCAGCAGTTAGAAAGATGGACTTTGAAAGAAGCAGGTCTTTGAAGAAGGTGCCTACTCAGAGGTATGACTCCGTTTCTTGTACCAACTGGCCATTGGCTTCCAAATTCCCAATCACTTTCAAAATATTGGAGCTCCATGGCTCACACTCTCACAGGTGTGCTTCCTCCAAGACAGAAAATGCAATTAGTGCCACCACCCTGTTAAAGTCCATGCTGTGAGCCCAGAAAAAAACCAACAGTGGAATTTGGACAAATTGCCCTTTTCTTGTGAGGAGTAAAGTAAATGGAACAGATGGTTAATAACATTAAACACTAGTCACCTGCAAAGAAAATGGTATCTGTAAGAATTATTCATTTTGCTAAGGCCAGTGCAGAAAACAGAGGATTGATGACTTTGCTAGAAGGCACCGGAAACCATATACCTTTGATCAGAATGAATGATTTAGTAGATAATAAAGTATTACGGAAATTATTTGAAACAGCTCACATTTACGCAGTACATTAACGTTTTCAAAAAACTTTCCCTTATGACAGCAGTTAATCTTCATACAGCACGAAGATGCAAAAGCAGATATGATTACTGTTCTCTCAGTACCTAGAACACGTAATATTTGTAAGTTAAGCAGTGCCATGCAAAGCCATACTGGGGCCTGAGACAAAAGGATAAAATCAGTAACACTGGCCTGTTTTTATTTAAAATGTTGATGTTTTACTCATCATGCATTTTTTGCATTAATTTTCAAATTTTAATTTTAAAATATTTTGTTACAATGTTATTTATTTAGACTACTGAGATTTCTTGATGCTTCTCTCACTTTGTCCATTAATTGTCCATTAATATTACCCTTTTAAATGTCATTACCTCTACAACCCAGCATTGTCAATTAGTAATCTTGGTTAAATACCATACAAACGTATCTAAATTTTACACCTGTAATATATGTATTACCTGCCACAGCTCAGATGCCAATGGAGCAATTCTCTAAGGAATTGACTATTTTCCCTTATTCTGCTCTCAAAGTAGAGAGTAATAGGAAATGTGGCTAGTTTCTGTTTAGTTGTTTTAATTTCTCATTTAAAAGCATTTCATCAAAAAATACCTACACAGAATTTTATCTGAAAGACCAAGCGGAGCTTATGAGGAGTGTCAACTCCCTGCTCTACTCTTGCCTGTCACCTTTTCCTAATATAATATCCTGAAGCGACACTTTTAAAAATCATTTCTTCTGATGTTTTTCCATTATTTTAAATAAGACAGTGTGGTTCTACTTATTTATTTATCAAATGGATGCATTATTTACTGCCGTTATGATATCAAATTCTCTAACACCAACATACTTTTTCCTTTCCTTCACCTCCCAATACAATTATTACACATTTTAATAAAATCAGTAACTTGTTTCCATTATTGTGACAACATAAAATATTGTTCTACGCACAGAAAATAGTGCAACTATGCTTCTAATACAGTTTTTCTGCTTTTACTGGGTTACCTAATTACCTCTCTTTTATCTCATAATTGTCTATAAACATACCTTTAGATGTTTCAAACCTCTTCCCTCTATCATGTGCCCATGTGTAAACACAGCAAGTGATACCCACTTTATGTTATTCCTGGAGAACTCTCCTCGTGGAACTCTGCCTCCTCTTTCCCATTTCTAAACTGGTTGCTGTCTGGGTCCGTGAGTAGCTGTTAAACTGAACTTCCCTTTGACACGATCTTGTGTAGGATTTCTTGTATCCTAAAGCCAAGTTTTTCCCTTCCTTGTTTTATTCCCTAATTTTGCTGAAGTGCATCCTTTTAGCTTCCTCAGAAAAGATGAGTAAAAAGTAAATTTTTTAGTGTGTTGTTTAATTCCAATATATTTGAGAATTTCCCAGATTTCCTCATGTTGTTGATTTCTAATTTAGTTCCATTACCAAATATGTATGTTGTATGACTTGAATTCTTTCAAATTTATTGAGATAATGTCTTATGGCCAGAATATGATCTATCTTGGTGAACTATGTGTTGCATTGGGTGGAGTGTTCTATAAATGCCAATTAGGTCAAATTGGTTAATAGTATTGCTCAAGTTTTCTATATCCTTCCTGACTTTCTGTCTCTGTGTTCCATCAATTGAGAGAATGGTATTGAAATCTATGCTCCTTGCAGCTGTATCCATTTTTGCTTCATATATTTTGAAGCTATATTATAGTGAAGAAATATTTAAAATTGCCATGTCTTCTTGTTTTAGTGACTCTTTTATCATTAAGAAATGACCTCTTTTACTTCTGGTCATACCTTTTTGCTCTGAAGTTTACTTTGATATTAATATAACCAGTATAGATTTCAATTGATTAGTGTTAAGGATAGTATATGTTATTTTATTCCTTTACTTTTAACCTATTTGTGTCTTTATATTTACACTGGTTTTTTTGTGGGAAGCATATAATTGGGGTTTGGTTTTTTTATCCAATTTGATTATATCTACCTTTTAATCAGGGTGTTTAGACCATTTACATTTTTTTTTTGTTTGTTTGTTTGGTTTGGTTTTTTTTTTCTTTCTTTTTTTTTTATTGCAGCATATTATGGGGGTAAAAATGTTAAGGTTACGTTCATTGCCCTTGCCCCCCTCCCCCGTTAGACCATTTACATTTAATATGTTTTTTTATATGGTTGGATTTAAATTTGCCATCATGCCATTTGTTTTCTATTTGTCACAACAGCTCTTTGTCACAACTGCAATTTTTCTTCTTTATTTTGCCATTTTGTTTTTGAAGTAAGCATTTTTTATGATTCCATTTTATCTCCTCTGATGACTAATTAGCCAATACTTGTTATTTTGTTATTTTAGTGCTTACTTTGCAGTTTACAGTACAATCTTTAAGTTATAACAATCTACCTTCTAACAATATTATACCACTTCATATATGGTATAAGGACCTCACATATATTATGTGTCCCACATTTCTACATATATTATGTTTCCCACACTTCATTGTTATTATTTTTGTTTGAGTAGTAAGTTATCTTATAAAGAGATGTAAATAATTTTTAAAGTCATATATTTACCCATGCAGTTACCACTTCAGATTCTCATCATTCCTTTCTTTAGATACGTATTTCCATCTGGCATCATTTTCCTTCTTCCTGAAGGGCTTCCTTTAACATTTCTTATAGTGTGGGTCTATTGGTGGTAGAATCTTTTAACTTTTGTATGTATGAAAACTGTTTAATTCAACTTTAGTTTCAGCTTTGAAGGATATTTTCTCTGGTTATTGAACTCTCAGTTGAAATTTTCTCTTTCAATACTATAAAATATTTCTCTGTTGTTTTATTGCTTGCATTCTTTCTAATGAGAAACCTGCTATAATCCTAATCTTTCTTCTTCTGTCTGAAGGGTGTCTTTTTTTCCTTTGCTGCTTTTAATATTTTCACTTTATCACTGGTTTGCAACAATTTGTTTATGATATGCCTTGGCATAGCTTTGTTTCATGTTTTTTTTGCTTGGGTTTTTGATCTTCTCGAGCTTCTTGGATCTGTGGGATTATAGTTCTCATCAAATTTGGAAAATTCGGGATGATTATTCTTCAAATACCTTTTTTTTAATCCCCTTTTGGTGACCCAATTACCCATGTTAGGCCCCTTGAAGCTGTCCCACAGCTCACTGATGTTCACTTGAGTTCTTCTGAGTCTTGTTTCTGATTCATTTTGATAATTTCTATTGCTACATTATCAGGTCTATTGATATCCTTTTCTGTAATGTCTAATGTGCTGGTAAACCTATCATGTATGATTTTGATGTTGTACATCATGGTTTTAATCTACAGACTGGATGGAATATAGTTATAGCAATGTTTTAATGTCTTTGCCTAATAATTCTAACATTTGTGTCAGTTCTGCATAAATTTTGAGTGATTTTGTTTCCTCATTCTTCTTTTTTCCATGTCTAGTCATTTTTGCTTGAATGCTAGACATGGTCATTTTACCTTTTTGGGTGCTAAATATTTTTGTGGCCCTATAAATATTCTTGAGCTTTATTCTAGAAGTTACTTAAAAATCATTTGATCCTTTTGCATGTTGCTTTTAATATTAATATTTGCTAAGCAAGATTAGAGCAGCATTTGATTTAGGGATAATTATTTTCCACTAATAAGGAGAGATCCTCTGATACTCTCCCCAATGAGGTTTTTCAGTCTGGATGGTGGAGATAGGAGCTGTTTCCAGACCTATGTGATTTCAAGGCACTCTTCCCTCTAATTCCTTTATGTGGTTCTTTCCCCACCCTCAGTGGGGATGCCAGTCAGTAGTTTGCTGAATACTTGAGATGGCTGTTCTGTAGATTTCTAGAGTTCTCTCTCTGTACAGCTCTGTTTTCTATTGTATTCTGCCCTGTGCATACAGTTGCCTTGGTCTCTCCAGACTCCTAGCTTAATCTCCTTAACCCTTAGCTTAATCTCCTTAAATTCAGTTCCATGGCCTGAAAACTCTCTCAAGGCAGCCAGCTGAGGCACACTTATTTCCCATCTCTTGGGGGTCATTGTCCTCTGTTGTCTGGTGTCTAATGTTTTGAAAATATTGTTTTATATATTTGGCTTGGTTTTTCAGTTGTTTCAGGCAGGTGGATAAATCTACTTCCTACTATGCCATCTTAGATGGAAGCAAAAGTCCCTCCATCGTGTTTTAGTGTTTAATGTTGAGAAGTCCAAAGCTTTTTTCACTTTTGTTTCTTTGTATATGACTGGTTTTAGGGGCTCTTTTCTTTATTACTGATATTCTAGAACTTCTTGAAATTTCACAATGTGGGTCTATTTTTTTTTTTTTTTCACTGTGTTTGGTTCTCAGTGGGCCTTCTCAGTTCAGCTATAAGATGTGTAGTTTTAATCTTGGGATAATGGGGAGGTATTTTTAAGTAATTTTCTTCCTTTGATTTTTTTCTACTTTTTCTTCTGGTGCTAGTTAAATGGTGGACCTAAGTGTATTCATTTTTCCATTTGTTTTCCTTTTTATTCTCTTTTACCTCAGGAAATTTCCTTTACTTTATTTCCCATGCTAGTGCTCTCCCTTAGGTATTTTTGAAGGTTTCTATGGTTTTCTGCATTATCTTTGCATCCTTTGTGTTTCCCTTTTGATTCCTTTTTGTCATGGTAGATACTTTTCTCCAGTGACTGTGTTTTAAAGAAGGAAATGTCAAAGTGATCTTGGATCATCTTGTAATTCCATAAAGCAAAGAAGTCATCAATGATAACTTACATCAGAAGTAATTCAGTATCCAAACTCACTGACCAAAAATGGGACAATTTAAGCTTCAATAAGTATAATAATACTAATGTACTGGAACACATTAAATATGTTTAAATCCAGGGATTCATAAAAACTGTGGAGCCAAACAAAACCTACTTGGTCATCATTGAAGGATATTGTGAATCAACTCGTTATTTAGAAAATTGCAAACAAAGAGAAAAAATCAATTATTTATCACACCTTTCCTAGATGTAAGCAAATATCAAAGGAGAGGAATTTTCTCTTCAAGGAAGCATTCCAATTAATAAATAGAGGACTAATAGAATTAGAATATCAATATTTTGTATCCTCTAATAAATTAATGGTTGAACATCAACAACTGCTAACATCAGAAAAGAAAGACAGCCAAATATCATATGCCTCCAAGTGGAAGAACACCACACCACCTACAAGTTTTTCTTTCCAAAAAATTTCGACCTAATCCGGTTGGATCTGGCCTTTAGATCCAATTTAAAGGAAATATAGAGAACAAAGGAACATGTTAAACTTACACCACAAAGATGCAAACAGTAAATATTACCATATGGAAACTGTCCTGTAGAGAAATACTATTTTCTTCAACAAATTGCAAATGAAAAGAGAAAAAGATGGAAAGGGACCATATAAAGGAGGTTAAAAGACACATCGACTAATTGCATGGAATGAGCCTAATTTGGAGCCTCTTTCAAACAAACTATAAAACAAAGTTATGACATTTATAAGACAATTTGGGAAAATTTGAACACCAACTGGATATTGAATGATATTAAGAAATCATTGTTAATTTATTATAGTTCTGCTAATAGTATTGTGGTTATTTTTTTAAAAGGCAAGTATCTTTTAGGAAAACATGACATAGAACCTAAAATATCTAGGAGTGAAATGATATAATGTCTGATATTTGCTTCAAAATATTAATAATATAGGCAGGAGAAAGTGGGTACAAGTAGAGATGAATCAAGATTGGCCATGAGTTGCTAATCATTGACACCAAGCAATGGGTGTGAGAGGGTTTGTAATACTATTGTCTCTACTTTTCTGTATGTTTGAAATTTTCTGTAATAAAAGATTTTTAATTAAGCTGTTTGGAAATTCTGTGAATGAGCAAGACTTGTAGATTGGTAGTCTCCACTATCACAAAATAGATCAGTTGGTCAGCTATTTGTTGGGGAACTCCCAATTATCAGTATATGAAAGTATTTTCTCTGGAGAAATTCAGAGAAGTTTCTCCAAAGAGAAGTTTTCCAGCCTCCTGCCTGAGGAGTACATCCCTGGATATTTATGTTTTCAGAGGGGGAAAGAGGGAAGCCTCCTAAGCATCCCGCATCTTATGATGTAGGTTTTGACTTACTCCTCTTCTTCAGCTCCACACCTTCCCTGTCCTCCTCTAATCTGATATCCTTCAATGATTCCAAAGAATATGTTTTGCAGCATCATTTTGTGGGGTACAATCTCTTATATACACAGCATTAGAGAGGAGATCCTGGGGTCCAACTGTTCCTTTCACAGAATTTCAGGTCAACAAGTGCCCTGTTTTCAGGTCCAAACCTCATGCTCACCTTTGGAGTTTCCTGGTACCTCTGTTATAAATATTAAGTGCTATAGGAGGAGGTTTGCAGGACAAAATGGATTTGCCAGCCATCAATTGCCTTCTTGGTCCCTCATCACTGTTCCTCTTAGTAGGTAATTTAGGTTATAACTTCCTCTATTCTACTATGTCAACTGTAACTCCTTAGTCTGTTTTCAGTCTTTCAAAAATTGATTTAAATCTCTTATCCTTTAACATTCCTCCTTCTTTTTTGGGCCCCACAAGGTAAAGGAAAGGGAACAAAACATATAAAGTCAATGCATCGATTTAACTAGAAGACCAGTTAAGATTCTGATTTAAAATAAAAGCTGCTTCATGGGTGAGACTGTTTATCTTGTTTACTATCACACCTAACACAGTGTCATGTGCAGGAGTAATTCTGAGTAGTGTTCACAACAATCACAATTTTTTTTTAAGTTGTGATGTGTGGCAGGAGGTCAAAGGCACAAGAGCAGATGAAAACTCTTCTGCTCTACAAAGAAAACAGGAAAATGTCCAGAGCTCAGAAATTGATTGGTGATGTATGCACCATCATTCTTTTTAAAGCTACATTTGAAATATTT
The DNA here is from genome assembly GCA_963574885.1 of Lepilemur ruficaudatus. Lineage (NCBI taxonomy): Eukaryota > Metazoa > Chordata > Mammalia > Primates > Lepilemuridae > Lepilemur > Lepilemur ruficaudatus. The sequence continues at coordinate 90,817 of CAUYRT010039347.1, read as the reverse complement.
TTGGCTTTAACTTTCCTTCCTTTATACCAATCATCTTAGTTGTTAAGTTTGTTTAGAAAGTAATTTTTAAAAGATTAAGCTGATAACCCAAAGCCAGTCTGAGGCAGGGTAAGTCTGCTCATGTGGAACACTTAAAATGTCCATTAGTACTCTTCCCTTGTCACTTCTCACCCAGAGGGTCAAGCCTTTGGTATGAAAGTTGTTTATAAACTGGTAGCTTTATTTTTAAAACAGAGAGGACGGGCTGAGGTGGAGCTGGGCAGAAGACTGTACAATTAAAGTTTCTAGAGCTCTGTACACATTATGAACCAGCCCTGGGTTTGTGAGTATTTTATAACTCAACCATTAACCACTAATCTTCTGTTGGAACCTGATGCAAAAGGTCTCAATCTCTTTCTAAAACCATGAGGTATTGTTGGGAAGCCAACTTTTTCTACATAATCCCTCAACAAAAGGAGATAATAATAACTTTTATTTAGATGACACAATTTCATGAAGCTTATGATTATCTATTTCACAACTATTTTGGCATTACGGAAACCCTTTGTGATGTTTTCCATGTTTTGTAAATGTGGTTAAAGGGACTGAATTGACCTAATTCAATCAGTCTTCAAAAAAATCACACCTTCTTTTAAATATGTGGCTGTGGTGGGTATTTGTTAACCTGTGGACCCAGCATCCACTCTCCCTTCTAAGATCTCTGTGTGTGTCATCTCCTCTCTCTCCTCTTCCTTAGTCAGGAATTCATACTAGAAGCTGACTCCCCAGCTCCAGCTTAGATTGGCTTAAACAATCTCTTCCACTGCCCCGGCCATCATTATTAATTCAGAGTGGGCATGTGACACACAGGATGTGTGCGTGACCAATCGGTGTGAATCTGAGGGCACTTGCTTCGGCATATAGAAGCCTTGCAGTGCTACAACCATTTTTGCAATGATTGAGGCCACCCAGCCTGAAAACTGAGCTACTACCTGATGGGTAGCAGAACCAGCAAAATCACAGAGAATCAGTGCTAGGGCTACAATTATTAATCCACTTTTAAAAACTGACCTACTCTGGACATTTTCTGAGATAAAAATTTCCATTTATTGTTTCAGCCAATTTGGGTTAGGGTTCCTGTCACAGCGAAAGGTATTTGAACTCATATTAACAGTCTCCTTGGAGTCTACATTTGGAGAAGCAACATTCAAATTAAACTTTATTTTTGTATATGTGTGTGGCGAAAGTGAGAAGTACATTGACATTCAGAAATGGACAGGGAGAGGTTGAGCAATTGCCCAAGTTTGCAAAGTGAGTCAGAAAAATGAACGTGATAGCACCATGACTTTCTATATGCGTGCATGCTCACGCCCTCTCACACACACAGGTTTCTGATGTATAACTTTCATTCTCTCAACACACCCCTCTACTTCACAGACATTCTCAAAATTCATGTAAAATATTTAGGTATCCTTTCCATACCCACCAAGGCAAGGTACTCTCAAGGGAAGAGGAGAAATAACATTCTCATTAGCCAATTTTGCTAGCACACGTGCTACAAACCTTCTAGGACTATATAGAATAATACCCCCAACCACCCTCCCACCGTGATGTCCATATCCTAATCCACAGAACCTGTGACTATGCTACGCCACATTACAAAGGTGAATTAAGCTTGCCAAGCAACTGATCTTGTGATAGGGAGATTCTCCTGAATTATCCAAGTGGGCCCGGTGAAATGCAAGAGTCCTTATAAACGAAAGAGGGAAGCAGAACAGAAAACAAAAGAGATGGCAGTGGGAGAAGGACTCAGCCCAAGGATGCTGGCTTTGAACACGGAGGATGGGACCACAAATCCTAAAACCCAGGCATCCTGGAGAGAAGCTGGAAACAGCAAGGAAACGGAGTCTCTCTTAGGTTCTCCAGAAGGAACGCAGCCCTGCTGGCACCACCTTGAGTTTAGTCCAGTGAGACCCATTTCAGATGTCTGACCTCCAGAATTGTAAGATAACAAATTTGTCTTGTTTTAGGCCACTAAGTTTGTTATAATTTGTTACAGCGGTGAGCAACTAATACAGACCACAGTTTTACTTTCTTAAAATTGAGCTTTCTACTTACTAGTAGAAAGTTGAATCAACAAGAGGAATGCAGGGAAAGTTAACAGGAAGTCTAAAGGTTATTTGAACTCCAGGCAAGGCATCTGACACATCCTCTATATATTTCTTGAACATGACCCCACAGTAGGAACTTGGAAGGAGTCTTTTTTTTTTTTTTGAATAATCGTAATAGAGATAACTTGTGTAAAATTGTTTGAATGTTCTCCCTCACTTATGCTTAACACAACATGTCTGATTCTCTATAGGAACCAGTTACTACATTATTTTTCTTTTCTGTATGACCTCTGATTCTACCACATAATACATACTGAAGTATTTTAGTTGATTTTTATATAAAGCATTATTATGAATAGACTTTCAAAAATATCCATTTTTCTGCTTTTATAAATAAAGAATGCAGCCAGGCACAGTGGTCTACACCTGTAATGCCAGCACTTCGGGAAGTCAAGGCAGGAGGGTTGCTTGAGATCAGGAGTTTGAGAACAGCCTGAGCAATATAACGAAACTCTGTCTCTACAAAAAAAAAAAATTTTTTTTTTAATTAGCTAGGTGCGCTGGCATGTGCCTGTAGTCCCAACTTCTCTTGGGGCTGATGTGAGAAGATCACTTGATCCCAAGGAGTTTGAGGCAGCAATGAGCTATGATTGGGCCACTGCACTCCAGCCGGGGCAACAGAGCAAGACCCTGTCTCTAAAAACTAAAAATAAGTAAAAGTAAATACATAAGGAATGCTGGACATAATTTAGCCTTTGACATTGAAATTTAATGTTTCTAAATATTTATTTTCACTGTTAAGAGATTGTTAATAATAACTAAGTTCCATAAAGCACTTACCATGTACTGGACATGTTAAGCCTTTACATGTGTTGTATTTTTCAGCAGCTTTATTGAGGTATAATTGATAAATAGAAAAAACTGCACATACTTAGTGTATACAACTGATGAGTTTAAACATATGCGTACACTGTGAAACCATCACTACAATCTAGCTATTAGACGTATCCATGGTCTCCAAGAATTTCCTCATGTCCCTTTTCATATGTGTGTGGTAAGAACACAATCTACCCTCTTCACAAAGTTTTTAGCACAAATTACAGTATTATTAACTATAGGCACAATATTATGTAGCAGTTCTCTAGGACTGATTCATCTCACATAACTGAAACTTTATACCAACTGAATAGCTCCTTTTCCCCTTCTCCGGAGCCTCTAGTAACCACCATTCTATTCTCTGCTTCTACGAGTTTGAACAAGTGCAGATGCACTTCGACTTATGATGGGGTTACATCCTGATAAAAATCATTGTAAGTTGAAAATATCATAAGCCAAAAATGCATTTAATGCACCTAATCTACCAAACATCATAGCTTAGCCAAGACTACCTTAAACATGCTCAGAACACTTACATTTGCCTACAGGTGGGAAAAATCATCTAACGAAAAGCCTATTATATAATAAAATGTTGACTATCTTATGTAATTTATCGAATACTGTATTGAAAGTGAAGAACGCAACAGTTGTACAGGTACTCGACATACAGTTTCTACCAAATGCGTATCACTTTCCCACCGTCGTAAAGTGGAAAATCGTTCAGTCAAACCATCATAAGTTGGGGACCATCTGTAGTCATCATTGCTATCCCCAATTTACAGACACACTGAGGCTTAGACAGGTAAAATAACTTGCCCAATATCTCAAAAATAATAAATAGAAGCACTGGGTCTTAAACCCCAGTCTCCCTAACTTCAAAACACAAATCTTTTATTCTATCCATATCAAAGGGGTAGAAGTTTGAACCCAACCCAGAACTAAATCTGACCAAGTTCTGGTAGTTATTTGTGAGTGGTGCTTTCTGAACTTCGTTTGTTTGCTTGTTCATTGGGATTTTATCCTTCATTTTGTTTGTTTTACTAAGATCCTGCTCTCGGTCTGTGCAATCTAGGATTTACTTTTTTTTTTTTGTCATTGTGTCCTTAGAGGCAGAGTCTCACTCTGTCACACAAGCTGGAGTGCAGTTGCCTGATCATAGCTTGCTGCAGCCTCGAACTCCTGGGCCCAAGCCATCTTCCCGCCTCAGCCTCCCAAGTTGCTAGGACTATAAATACAGGCCATGACACCTGGCTAATTTTTTTTTTATGTTTTTGTAGAGATGGGGTCTCTATATTGCTCAGGCTGATCTCAAACTCCTGGCCACAAGCGATCCTCCCACCTCACCTCAGCCTCCCAAAGTGCTGGGATTAAATGCATGAGCCACCACGCTTGGCAGATTTATCTCTTTATTTGCAAAGAGAACTCTGGGTTTTGGTTATTGGAGCTCTGGTTAATTGAGGTTTAACTGTACAAATCCAGTACAGCACAGCTCTTTTTGCACACAAACAGTAACAGCAGCTTGCCAATGGAGCCTTGGGTAGGCTGAATATCTGAAGCAGCAGCAGCAAGGGCTATTTGCTACAACCTTCGTGAGAACCACAGTTCTTGCAGGAGGTGGAAAGTAAATACACTCAACCTAATTCCATTGTATTACATGGCTTTCCTGGGTCACCTGACACATCTGTCAAAGCAGGGAAGGCAGTTTCCTCAAGAATCTGTGAGCCATGATCAACCACAACCACCTGTCGGTGAGACTCGCTGTGTGAGTGAGCTGGAACCCAGGCTCTGGGTCATTCCACTGAAATGGTTTGAGAAGCACAAGAGCCCCACCTTTCACTCTTCTGCTAGGATTCCCTGGTCAGAATCAGAACACACCTCTCTGCACTGTGTCCATTGCACTTTTATTGATAAGAACAAGAACTACTCTTTACTGAGCTCCCTTTGTTTACAGGTACTTGACTATGCACCGTACATATATTCTCCCAGTCCCCACAGAAACCCTGCAAGGAAGGCGTTATTGTCTGCGCTTTGCAGATGAGGACGCTGAAGCTCAGAAAAGTTAAATAACTTTCATCAATTCAGTCCAGACATGTGTGTCAAGTACTTATTACTCTGCTAGGCATTTTGCTGGGCTCTGGAGACACAGAGATGAAACATCTCTGCCTTAGAGGTGCCCAAGTTCTAGTGTGAGTTGCAGACACAGAAACAGATTATTATATTACAAGAAATCAAATGATAGAATGATGAACAGAGGACTGTGGAAGCAGAGAGGAGGTACGGAGGGTGTGGGGAGAAGAAAGTACAGGGGAGGCTCCCTGGAAGAGGTGACACCTGAGTTGAGTCTTCAACTTGTCATAGGAATCACTTAGGTGAAGGGGCGAGGGGAGGAAGAGCAATTCCTGGAAGAGAACAAGGTAAGTAGATGCAAAAAGACATGAACCAACTTGACGTGTGTGGAAACCCCATGGAGTTTGATGAAACTGCAGCATAAAGGGAAAGAAGACAAAGGAGGAAGCCGAGGCACGAGACGCAGACAGAAGTCAGATTATGGACTCCATCACCTGTGCTAGGGGTCTTTGATTTTTCTCCCAGAGTTTTAAAGCATTTTAAGCAAGGTGTCAATGATCAAATAAAGAAACCCTCATCTTCTAGAAGCTGAATCTCATGTTAAATGTTCTTACCACTATGAAAAATAGAGAAATCTTAGGAATATGTACTTTACAACTTCTGACTCCTTCAGATTTGCGGGAACTGAAGAGAGAACTTGATTTGCTGTCTATTGACAAGTCCGCATGTCCCTTTTGTGAAACACTATTCGTGCTCGATCGATTCTCTGTTTGCTGCTGTCCAAAGCTTGAGTGGAGGGGTTGTCCTGGGTCTTGGCAGCACTTCTTCTCAGTCTTGCTTTTTGTTGCTACAACCTTTGTCCCTTTGCACAGCCTGTGAAGAGAACTTACAGGCACCCTGACAATACATGAGTCTCAGGAAATGTGCCCAGTTTAATTCCTACATTCTTCAAAGAGAAAATAGCTAGAAATAAAATGAATCAGAAAAGGCAAGACCCCAGCAACACATTTTTAGGAATCACCTTCCCAGAACAGTGACAAAAAGATGTCACTGGGGAAAATACCTGTGTTGTAAGAAAGTTGATGTTGAATCTATCCATGACTTTAAAACAGTTCACAATAATATAATCTATGTATATGGCTATGCTTTAAGAGACCAAAACATTATTTATTGAGTACGCTTATGTGCAGAATATGCTCTGAAAGGACAAGATATATATCTTAATTTTTTTCCAAGGTCCAGTACATGTCTGTAAAGTAGAATAAAACAAATAATAGCAAGTGAATGAATGAATGAAAGTTGCGGGTTCATCAGGATGTATCAGGATCATCCAAATCAGGACATGGATGCAAAAAGAAAAGAAAAAGAAAGACAGACAGAAGGAAGGAAGGAAAGAAAGAAAGAAAGAAAATGAAAGAAAGAGAGAAAGAAAACTGCATAAAACCCAAAGGGATCTTAGAGATAAATTTGTGCAGCCCCCTCCTTTACCAGCTTAGGAAATAGAGGTCATTAAAGGGTTTTATTATTCTTATCTAGAAAAATCATCCCAGGGCTCATAGAAGTCAGCTGAACTAGAGAAAGCATCCTTGCCAAGCCTCAAAAGAAAAGGGCTCTATAAGCAAAGTGAGTCATAACAACCTCTTCTAATTGTGGGAACCAAATAGTGGCAGGTTGTAAAAGGAAAATGCAGCTTGTTCCCATAAACCACAGGGTAAGCCCTGGAGAGAGTGTGTGACAGGCTTCAGAGTATCCTCCTCTATCTTATCAATCGTGGTACTTATCCACTGGGGTTCACAGTGTACTTAGTAAGAAAAGATATATAATCCTCGCAGTGACTTTAAATCACTCAGACAGCCACTTTCAATCAAGAGCAAACTAATATAATAGAATGCAAGCTAGGAAGGACAAAGTACTCAGGAATAAAGGAACATACCCCTCGTGGACAGGCAGGACACCTCCAACTGCCCATCAATTGAAGGTTCTCTTTGGTTATTTTTCTAGTAAAGGTGGTAGGCTTTTCTAGTAAAGGTGGTAGGCTACGTACACCAAACCATCCCCACTCTCTCATCTCTGTCCGTGAACACTAGCTCACAAATTTAAAAGACGCTCCTTAGCCAGTGTTAGAGGTAGAGCCGACAGCCAAGGAAACAATTTTCTTTCTTAGAAACCATCTGTCCCTTTGAGAGATCAAACATAGCCATGGCTGAAATACCACACTCCACTCAACTCACTTCCCAGACTAGATTAGAAGATAAACATAAAAGTCACACCAACAGCCATGAACTTTGAATTCATCCGTCCTGGCCCATGCCTGTGCCAGCAGACACTACCAGGGTCCTAGTAACTCTCAGAGGTGTCATTCCAAAGAACCATACCTTATCTGATTTGTTTACACACAGGGTTGTTTTCTATTTGTCAGAAATAACTGTACCCATTCACACACACTGTTTCGTGATAGATTTTTTGTTTTTGGTTTTGGGTTTTTTTGCACCCTAGGGAACACAGCCAGTGTGAACAAGAAAGTCTTGGTCAAGTCTCCCCAGGCTGCTTTCTAGGAGAATGATCCATCCCAGGGTGTGGGCTCAGGGCAGAAGCAGCATCCTGGGGTCCCCACTTCCCTCTGCCCATGGGATTAGCCTCTTAAAAGAGAAGTGCCACAGGCCTGGGATGCTATAATTATCTCAGCCATTTAAGGATTATGCTCCTGGGAGACTATAATTATCCAAATATTGTTGCATTCGGGGATATTTTACTTACAAGGGAGTGCCTTCATTTTTACAGGATCTTTCAAGAGGGCCCAAAGGGTGTGTCCTCTCTAATGTGGTTCCTTAGAAAAGCTAGAAATAAACAACTGCATCTGGCGTGAGGGTGGGGTCCAGCTGAATCCGAGCCCACCAGGGACTTTCGTCGTGGGCAGGAAAAAACCAGCTTCCTTTTGTCACCTTAGGAAATGGTTATCGATCACCCTATGTCAAAACCTGGGGACTTTATTCTTTCTTTGTCCCATCCTCCTCCTCCCCCCCCACCCACAAATACCTCTCCCATCTGAAGTCCATCTATTTTGAGAAATCATTAAAGAAAGTTCTGGGCATTGAGGGTACAACTTCTTCATGGGGTTTGTGTATCATATTATTCAAATCCTAATATCCTCCTACCCTGAGAGTTGACCTTTTATTTCTTCCTCTAAATCCAATGTCATGTTACTCGCTGTAAAAATTACACAGCCTAAAGTGGAAGAGGGTGGGTGGAGAAGAAGAAAAGGCGCCCTGTAGTTTGGACAAGAGATGCTTAATTCAATTCAATGAACAGCCCTGATTAAAATAGCTACCATCTATGCCATTCTTACCACGTGGCAAGCACCATTCCCAGCATTTGTCCTGACAGCATCCTTATGAGGTAGGTACTGTCACCATCCCCATTTTACAGATGATGAAACCAGAAACAGAAAGGTCAGATAACTTGTTCAATATCACACAGACAGGAAGAGGACCAAAACCCAGAACCAAACTGGGAGCCCACTCTGAGCGGCTGTGCTGTGTCTCCTCCTAATCTTGGGTGCCTGCCCCATGCCAGACGTTGTAAGCAACGTAGTGGGAGGAACAGGACAATGGAAGAACATGCTTCCTGCTCTCCAGGGCTTTTAAGCTACAGGGAAAGAGATATATAAAAATCACCACTGGACAAGACAGAACGGGACAGATATAATAGGAGAGGCATAGACAACTGCTGCAGGAGCTTAGAGAGGGACCAGATTTTCTGGTGTGGCATTAGAAATGGCCCCATAAAGGAGGTGGCATTTGACATGTTGATAGACACAGAGAAGACATGGGTGGGATTTTATGCAGAGGAGAGAAAGCATGGTCGGATGCCCTGAGAAGCTCAGGACAGGCCAGGACACAGCACATGCGGGAGCAAACTGTGAGAAACAAAGGTAAAAAAGCCTGCTGGGATCCTGGTGTGAGGAGCAAAGAGATGGCTGAGAATGGACTGGGAAAGGGTCCTCTGTGACTGGGGAAGGGGGAGGAAAGTGGGAAGACAGGCACCGATTTTAGGGTTTGGCCAATTTGCATTCACTGTGATCTAGAAGACCATAAAGTACTTGCTGATTCGGGCAGAAGTTTCTGTTTTTCCGACCACATTTCTCACATTACCTCTGTCCAGGCTTTTATCCAGCCCAGTTCAGCTGTTGAGTTCCTCTTTAGTTACTGAGTACCAACCACCCCGACATTTAGTGGCTTAAAAACAACAACACTCGTTGACTTGCTGACAATTCTACCATTTGGGCAGGTCTGGGTTGGCACGGCTCATCTCTGCGTCTCCCAGCATCCACAGGGGCAGCCCACCTGGGGCTCACTCACATGGCCAGGTGATGCCACCTGTCATCTGGGAACCTTGTTTTTCCTCCAACTGGCCTTATCATGTGACTAAGCGGGGCTTCTCACACTCAGTGATTTATTTGTCAGACTTCTTAGGGAGTCTGGCTTCCCCCACAGAATAAACCTGGAAGCTGCCAAGCCCAGGGCCAGCCCAGATTCAAGGACAGGAGTCTACCCAAGGGCTGTTATGACAGGAGTAATCCACCGCTATGCCTGTTATTGGTCAGGTTCAAGACTGGAGGTAAAAAGTGGTCCTTGCCTCGAAAGCTAGTGACCCATATTAGGGCGGGAGTGGAGGCTGCGTTACAGTAAAGAGAGTGAAGGGGCACAACAACTGAAAGTGGTGCCTAGCCTCTAATTGAACCTTGGGTTTTTTTAATAATCCACCTAAAAAGAGATTTAAGGAATAGTGGGGATTTTAATATGCACTCAGTGTTAGATGAAATTGGAAACTAGTGTTAATTTTCTAAGGTACAATAGTGGTATTGTGGTTGTGTAGATTGTCCCATTTTTGAGAGATGAATTAGAAAGCGTTTTCAGGATGAGACAGCATGATATCCGCAACTTACTTTCAAATGATTCAGGAAAAAAAAGCATCGATTGATAGATAAAGCAAATATTGGTCAGGTGTTGACAATTATTGAGTCTAGGTAGTAATCGTACAGTTGATTATTATACTGTTCTTTCAAGTTTTCTGAATAATTTTTGCAATAAAAAGTTAGAAATGAAAAGGTAATAGCCTAGTTTTGATCTCTCCAGGGAAGAGATTTCTCTAAGAAAAAAACAATTAGGAATACACATGGAAAGAAATCATAATTAAATTTGTAGATTCCCTCATTGCATACCCTGACTCAGAAGGTTCCCATCAGTCAATACTATCTTCCTAGTGACAGCACTATCCAGAGCCCTCAGCTTAGGGTTGGAAAGATCCTCCTGGGGATGGAGTAGCGCAACAAGCATGGCTACCGCCCTGCTGGCTACTCTGTGCTTCATCGCCTGACTCAGAAGAACAAAATGCTCTTGATTCATTGCCTTCTGCAGCTGAGAGAGTCAAAAACTAAACAGTTGAAAAAAAAGAAAAAAAAATACCAAAAACCTTTCCTTTATGACAAATACACAGAACTCATACAAGCTATATAATCAGGGGCACAGCACTGGGTACTAATCCCTCCATAGCTTTCCACCAAGCCTGGCATCTTGTCCATGAGAAAGCACCATCTTGACACCAAGCACAGGTGGCTCCTTCAGGATGCCTTGAGTTCAGGATCATCAGGGGATGCTGAATGCCCTCTCCTACCTACGTAGGGTCTCGCTTCTGGGTTCCGATTTTGGGTCTGAGAACATCTCTTTCCCAGACAACAGTGTACCCAATGATCACACCCTTCCAGTGAGACTCCATACCTGAAACCAAGATTATAATTTAATATGATTCAAAAGCCACTGTGATCCTATAAGAACAATACACATACATCTGGAGACTTATTTCCACAGAGCCTCCTTGCCTCTACTCCTCTGCCTTCTTCTCCTCTGGTAGAAACCATATCAACACTGCCCTTCCCTTTCTCCACAACACCTCCCTGCTAACAGTTGTACGTTCATCTTATCCTCCACCCACCTGCTAAACAGACACACACATACACACACACACATGCATGCACACACGCATGCACACATGCACAGGATTATTGAAATTCTCTCTTCCCTCGGCTTCCATGGTATTATCCTCATTTCAATCACCCTCTGTTTTGCTGATCCCCTCCTGCTCTGTGCCTTTCTAGTTCCTCTTCCCTCTTAAATGAGTTATTTCCCCAAAGATAAGTTTTTTTACTCCATTGGTAGTTTTTGATTCTGGCTCAATGTCAAAATTACCTATAGACCTTTGAAAAGATGTATGCGCCCAAGCCCTGCTCTTGGAGTTTCTGATCAGTATGACCAGGGTGGAAGGCAGCCATTCAATTGTTTTTAAAGTTCCCCAGGTGATTCTGATATACATCCAAGATGTAAAACCTGTTCTTCCCTTTCTATTTCTGAAAAATCTTATCAAGTAAATGAATGAATAATCAGTGAATGAGGGAATGAATGAAAATCATGGCTTCAATATTATGCATATGCTGATGGCATCCATGGCAAATAAACTACAAAATGTTTCCTGAAAGTAAATTTAGCACCTTAAGAGGACATTTAGTAATTTTCTTGTGCTGGAGAACTGACACTTAGCTCCAGCTCTAAGACCATCAATGGTTTCAGCGAATAATTATTGAAAGACCAGTGAAGCCATGTTATATCTAGCCCTGATGTCTCTTACACGTTCTAGCCTTACATGTCCAACTGTCTGTTAAACTACACACATGCATCTTAAACCACGTATGCATCTCAAATAAAACTTGTCTAAAACTTAACTCATCATCTTTCATGCAAAACTGAGTTCCTAACATCAACCCAATCTCAGTCTCTCAGATCTGAAACCTCAGCATTTATCTCCTCCATGTTTGTGCAAATTGCAGGTCTGACCCATTGCCAAATGCTTTCAGCCCTATTACCTCATGTCCTTTGCATCTTGGGAGTAGAATACCCAGATGTGAAATATTCTTCCTCCAAGTGCTACATGCAGCATGTTGTCCTTTATTTTAGAGAGGATGTCTTGATATGTTCTAGACCACTAGACCCCTAAAAGTTTTACTAATAGAGCAGACCTCTGAATCTTCTAGAGTTTATCTCTTGCTCTCTGGAGCCCACATACCTTATCAATGTTCTAATATACTTGCCACTTCTTAGTCATTTAGTCTATTAGAATGTTGTCATCCAAGTGTCATGTTCTGAATGTCCAGATGGCCCAGGTCTTCTTAAACTATATTACGACAAAAGATTGGAGAGTTAACACAGGCCTGGGGCAAGACTATACTTGCCTCTTGTTGTCCACTGCAAGTGAATACCAACTGTTTATGATCCTCTTTTCTGATATGGGTGGGGAAAAAAACTCACACATTTTCTGGGTCAGTGGCTGCATGCCACATACCTGAGGCCACGTCAATCTGTTTTCTCATCTGGAAGAGCAGCCTTGATAGGGACCATTGCTTAGTTGAGTGGTGATCTGCTGTTATCTTCCACAGGCATCTCGGTTTCTTAAGGGTCAAACTGACAAATTAAACATAGACATATGAGAGACCACCACCCTTCCTTTGGGCCTTTAAAAGTGGAAGTAAGCTTCTTATTCCCCAGAGAGGCAATATTGGCTTTGATTTGCTCTCTTGGCCAGAGCAGGTGGGCAGTTTCAGAGGTTTCTACTTGGTTTTATCCTCCACAAGAGCTCTTAATCCAGAAGGCAAGGAATGAATGTGCAGGTTGTATCAACTATTAAGTACGTCCAGGTGTGCTCATGGTCCCAGTGGACCCACAGTGCCCCAGATCTAGACTAGAGCTCCCCTTATCATCGTGCCCAAATTTATTATATTTATTAGTGTGTTCCTACTCTATAAGGATGCTTTGGGTCCCCAGGTACAAAGCCAATCAGGTCTTGAAATGTTTGGCTATTTCCCTTTTTCAGGTATACAGCTATACCATCAATGACAGAAGGAATGTTCTGTATTAGAAAATTTCCAGCTCACAATGCAGGAGGAATAAAGCACCATTTTGCAGCCCCTAATAAAAGAATGGATGCAGGCAACAATTGCCAATGGATACTACACCAACTGACTAAACGGGTAGGGGTAAACTTGATAATGAATGAGTCAGAGAGCAGCCCCACCCATTGCTCAATCTAGCACCACTGAAAGAAGAATCACTGCAGATTATGTGTCTCCTGATGTAACAGAACAGGAAGCATATCACCTTTCAAATATTTTTGTCTAAATAAAATGAACATGAAACTAATTAATCCTAGACCTAATGATCAGTTTAGGAAAACAAAAGGAACAAAACAATAAGCTAAAGGGCACCAAAAGGAAGCAATCAGCCAAATCTAGAATGTGAGACATTCTGCAGAACAAACTCACCAGTTCCTTCAACAAATTAACAGCTAGGTGGGGGAATGCAAGAAGGTGCATAAAAGAATAAAAGAAGAAAGATAATATAGATAAAAGAAGAAAGAGGCATAACCACTAAATGCAATGCTTGGACTTTGGATCCTTATTTGAACACACCAACTGTAAAAATATTTTTTTTTGAGACAAATAGGGAAATTTTAAAAGAGACTGTGTATCACAGTCATATGGTGAAGGCAAAAACCAATACTCTGGTCAACAATACTGAATTTGCTTTAAAATATTCAAGCACACTAATGCTAGGGTGTCTTCTTTTTTATTCATCTTCTACGTTGTCCTATACCCTGCTTCCTCCCTTTATGAAGTATCAGCTAACATGACAAACTATAACACCCTATGTTGAAACATAACTAGAAAAAGTTCTGTAGACTATAATAGGAAGCACCAGTGAACACTCCAGGAGGAATTGAGTTATTTCTGGATCAGATACTAGCAATTGGTTTAAGCAGCAGGTATCCAGTATGAATTCATGGTCCAGCTGGGCAAGCTGAGAGTACACTGAAAGCAGATCGGTTCCACTACAGTTATCAAGGAGCCAGATGTGAACTCAAATACCTCCCAAGCTTTGAATGATGGTCACGTGAGTAGATCTTCCCGCCTGTATTTTTGTGCAGTATGGCCGGCCTCCCCTGAAGAGGATTTGACGCACATATCTTGCACATGAACACAGGATATAGAAACCAAAATTCCCAGAAACAGAGAACGACTTTGGATATCACTCCATCTCAAAATATCTGAATTTCCTCCAATTCATATGATAACGTGAAACTTTCATATGATATGATCTATTAAAAACCAAGACCTCAATGCACAAACATTTAAAACCACTGCTAACATAATTCTCCCTGCATACCTACATAATTAATCTAAGCTTTGTGACCCACGATGTGTCCACAGATTGGAGGCTTTCCCAGGTTAAACCACTGAACAGAAAGGATCTTTTAAGGATCCAAACAGATACAGACTAAATAAAGCTGCAGGTCATAGTCACCCATTTTATATAAATATATTTCTGTTTACACACTCATTTTATACTGGTCATGCTGCTAAGTTATAAGCATTTGCCCATCAATATATGTTTGTTGAATGAACGAATAAATGAATGTTTAGGACATTATGTTAGTACAGATTTTCTCAGTATCTATCTAGTGATTTTAAAAAACTCAGGCTGGTTTATGATAAAACAATAAAAATAGACATAAAAAGGATAGGGTGGGGATACATTTCCTTGTATAACTAAAAACTTTCAAGGCTAGTCTGGTTTCAGGCCCAGATGAATCAGGTGACACAAACAATGCCATTAAGACATCGTTCCTCTGAATGGCTCCATTTTCAAACACACTCTGCGGTGACTACCAGCACTCCAGGAATACTTGCACCTCTCTGCAATCCCAGCAAACGAAAGTATTGCACTAAAGTGTTGGAGGTCACACCGATTAAATAGACTTACAACCTATTTTCATCCCTCCACCAATCACAGGGACCAAGAGAATGTGGTTCACCACATGGTCACACTACTACCTTGAGCCAGTTATGAAGACTGAGAACACTCAGTTCTCTGATTGGCCAGCCTAGCTCTCATGTCTATTCCTGAATTGAAGAGTAGTCCCCTACCAGAATCACTTGACAGTAGAGGAAGGCTGGTCCCCAAAAGGAAATCAGAGTGCTGTTACCTGAACAGGAGGAAAAAATGCAGGGCAGCTAATTTATTTTTTGTTACATACATAATTTCATGGTTTTGCTATGGAGGTAAAAGCTGCTGATAATGTCAAGTTATTTTGCTTATCCCACATCTAACATGATTCTGTATCATTGAAAATGTTGGACACAATGACAGCCCATTTCAGAAAGATGGTCCCCTGAAAGCACACTGTACATACATCATTATCACTGCCTGAGGCACAAAAAGATGTTCTCTGGAACTTACTAAGGTATAAAGCCAGTTCTGCTATCTCCTCTTACTGCTTGCAAGCACAAATCTAAGACAGTTTAATACAGGGAAGAAAGAAAAGAAAGGCACAATAGGAGATCTGACTAAAGAGTAACAAACTTTCAGGAACGTAAGCCTCTAAGTGAACACTCTTTTCAAAGCCTCCACATCTAGTGTCTCCCTTACCCCAGCAGACATGCCATATGGGGTTCTTTTGAAATTGCCTTCAGAGTCCATTTGCAAACCTCGCTGGAGATCAGGGACTTTGTCCATCTCATTGATTGTGGAAGTTCCAGAACTGAGCACAATGCCTGGTACATACAGGTGCTCAATAAATGGCTTTTGCATGAATAAATAAGACATAGTCAAATCTCTTTAGACTGACTTTTAATTTAGACCTCCTCTCCCCAAAAGGACTTAGTTTTAAGTGGACTTATTTTTGCCTGTTTGCATCATAGTAAAGTAGAAAAAAACATCGTGAATTCTGATAAAGATGTTTCACATTGGTATATTACATAGGGTTTCTAGCATGCTGTCCCATATATTCTCATTCAAAATGACTCCCACCTGGGGACATGGCATCAATATTATTATGGTGTGGAAAGCTCCTAGAAGTTAGGTGCTAAGGTCACAGGCTAGTAAGTGGCCCAGCCAAGATCAATATTTTGTTCTTGCTTTTCACACACCTCTTTAATCCTCACATTGCTATAATCTATCTGTATGACCTGCAGTAGATCTCTAAAATGTCAGTACATCTCTAAAAATAAAGGGCTGAACTAGATTCAGGGACTTGCCAATATTTTTGTGGCAGCAGAACCCGTTTTTCAAACAAAATATTAACCAGAACCCCAATTTTAAATAAATAAATCAAACGATGAGTGTGAGTCCTCTCTGGTTGAACAGATAGGTGTGTCTGGAGTCCTGAGGTACCTCTGCTAAATTCCAAAACTACTGAGTAAGATTTGATGATCCTTAAGTGTCCTTCCAGCTCTTGGTTGAGAAGAAAGAGAAGAAAGAAAAGAGAGATTTATTGCAACAAAAAATATGAGTGATTATTAGTAGCCAGCACAAATGACCATCTCCACCGGATTTTAGATGATGTCCCATGGATTCCAAGGGCTTTGTAAACCAATGAGTTTATCAAACTTATCTGCACAACAGAATAACCTGGGGAAGTTTTACAAACAGTGGCACCTGGGTCCTGCACTAGACCAATTAGATTAGAATGTCCAGGGGGTGGAGCCAGGGTGTGTTTGTTTTGGAGGTTAGTTTGGTTTGAAGTTCCCCAAGTGATTCTATTCTGCCTTAGCAGTTGAGAACCCCTACCTTAAGTTTTTCAGCCTAACATTAGAATCCTTCCTACCATCTCTAACTCCTTCTTCCCAGCCTGATTTCTCAACACTCTCCAGAATGTCCAGTTAAACCAACCTGCCTGCCCACTGCTTCAAATAACTGGTCTGATTGTGGTGATAAGTGTCACTCCCCTTATGTGTCTAAGAAAATCTAGTGATGCCTCTTGGAGCAGATGGGTCTTGAATTAAAGTTGAATTAAAGCTCTACATAAAGCTCAGCTAGAGTGAAGGTTGAGAATACCCTAATTGACATGTGGGAACACCAAAGAATTGGGAGAAAGGAGACAGCCATAAAGGAGAGAAACAATGGAGGCCAGATGTTCTCCAAAGCACAGGAGACCACGATCCAGTGAGCAATGAAAATCAATGAGGTTAAAAAAAAAAGACAACCATGGGAAGTGAATGAGGTGAAAGTAAACCAGCCTAAACTATATCCCCTCCGGCATTTGCATTTGTACGCATTTCCAATAGCCAGAATCTACTTCAACCACATAACTGCTTGCTCTAAACCAGAAGTGCTAACTCCCCAGGGCCCCAACCCTCAGACAAGCCCTATCATTTCTCACCAACCCATGCCCCCAAATCCTTACAAGTTTGAAAACAGACCAAATTCATCCCATTATTTTTTGATTTGGGTAGAATCATGTGTATGTTCAACTTAAACGTAGTCTCCCAACAAATTTATACTGGGAACCCATGCAATGCTAGGCAGCGCCAAACCCTGATGAGTCAGAGATGAGGAGAGAGGATGTGGGGTCAGGTTAAACAGGGGACAAGGACATACGAACAATGTCAGCTGTGTGAGAATGGCTGCGAAAGAAGGATCCATGGGAACTCAAAGAAGAGGGCCTAATTCTTCTGGGAGAGGCCTTCCAAGTGGAAGAGACTTCTAAAAGGAAGCCTGAGCAGGAATGTGCCAGGCGAGCAGAGAAGAAGAACATTCTAGGCTCAAGAAATCACATGAACGAAGTCATCTAGGATTGAAAAAGCAGAGCCTTTATGGGCAACTAAGGGAAAGCTGAGAGGCTGGGAGGCTGGGAGGCTGAGGGCAGAGTCTGGAGGGCCTCCATGCCTTAGTAAACAGTTGAGACTTTGTCCTATAGGTAACGGATGACTCAGAAAGTATAATAATCTGATTTGCCTCTTTTTTCCCAAGTGTGGAGGATGGATTGAAATGAGTAAGACTAGTGCCAGGGAAAGTAGTTTGAGTCAGTTTAGACATGCAGTAGACACGCCTCAGGGTCACCCACACACAATTTCCTCTCCTTCCTGAGACTGTGTGACAGCTATACTTCTCAGCCACCTTGCAGTGGAAATGAGAAATCATGTATGTCACTTCCAGGCTGAGGTATTCATTCAAGAGCTGGCAGCTTCCTCCACACTCTCTCTCCCTTGCTGCAGTGCCTTGGAAGCTCCTTGTTGAGCAGATATTGTCACAAGATGAAGGAAGCCTAAATACTAAAAAAACTCTCCAATGCACCCCAACCTTCCCCTGCAGACAGCATCGCATCTGCATAAATAAGAAATAAACTGTAGTGCTAAGACATTAAGTAAAAGATATCATTCCTACCACAAAGGACCTTGTCTACTGGGGAGATGCGGAAAAACATTGATGGATCAATCAGAGGATACTACAAGCCAATACACAGCTGAGAGCAAAATTAGATGGATAAATTGTCACATAAGGAGCAGTCTGGAAGGCTTCATGGACTAGGTAGCCTTTGTGTGAGCCCTGAAGAACGTCAAGTAGAACTTGAAAAGGTCATGGAGGTCACTAGGCAAGTGGTTGAAAAGAACATCACAAATATGCCTGCTTTAATTGGGAAATGCTTGACTTCTCATGGGGCAGGAATCTATAAAAGGGTGGTGATAGCTCAAGTTCCATCTGATTGTTTTTCCAAGTGAGGAAGATCGAGCCTGGTTTGTTTTTTTAACAAACCGTATTTTTAGTGGAGTCCATTATGAATCTTACATTTTTCAAGCTGTCTCAAAGCTTATTTTATGTTGACATATTTCAAAGCTTGCAAAATTCTTGCTCAGGCCGAGATGGGGAGTTCAAAATGAAAGGAAAGTGCATAGACAAGAGCATTACTTCATAACCCATTTAAGAAGAGAGAGCTCAAGAGAGAAATGATCATTTGTGGAATCCCTCATGTTATCATCCCACTATTTTAAAACAATCCTGTTTATAGTAGGCCCTGCTTGGTGAGAATTCATTGCAAGCCAGGTGGCCACCTTCTGCTCAGTCCCCTTGTCAGAGCCTATTTCAAATCAAGTCACCCACTGTGTGCTGCTGCTTGGCAGATCCAGAACCACAACACACAGGGAGCCCTTAGGACTGACCCCTTTATCTCAGCATCCCATGGCCTTACTTATTACAGGGCAAAAATACATACTCCTAGACTTGGCATGAGACTTTTCTCTTTTAATATATTTTAGCTTTAATACCTACTCCTAATTTATTTGAGCATTTATTCAACAAATATTCAGTGAAGAAGTACCGCATACAAAATGCAGCACTAAGCACCAAGGAAGACATGGAGATGGGAATGGGCTCTTACCTTTTAAGAGCCCAGGCTTTTCTCTTCTCTTGACTTTGTGGTTAGGCCTAGAAGTTGCTTTAGGTAGTTGTTAGGGTACATCAGAGATTTTGCTGGTGTCATGGAAAAATCAAACTACATCCTCTGATTTTGGAACTCTGCCTCTCTACTAGTTATTTCTTGGGCAAATGCCAAATGAAAGTTTTGGCCCTGGTTAAACTCATCACCCTCTCCTCTTCTAACCAGACTTAGAGTGCCAGTGTGGGGCCTTAGAGAGACCCAGAGACTGCTCTGAACATCTAACTGGCTCGCTGGGCCATCAACTTCATTTGATCACTTTGGATTTTCACGCAAAATTAACACAAGAGGTAAGTAGTTCTCTTGTTGCTGGCCCACTGAGTGGGGTTTTATTCAACCACCAACCATTTGGTTAACAAAATTCATAACCAGGCTTGGTGGCCTGAACGGAACTTGTATTAAAGAAGCTCTATTGCATGCAGAGTGAAGTAAATGTTTCTCCTAAAATCTGATCACTGATGGGCTTAATTTCATAATCAGAAACAGCAAGAGCAATAATTTATTTCTACTCCTCCATTCAGCTTCCAAATACACCTGGCTGTGATATTAACAGGAAGAGTGAGGTTGGACTCTGTAGTAGAAACTCGCTAGTCTTTAAAGGTATCAACTAAGTAAATCAAAAGGCTGGCTTATCATATAAAAGAACATTGACTTTTATTTTTAGCTATTATTGTTTTCATGAGTTCAGTAAATCCATACATAATTTTTACCACGACAATAAAATACATTAATTTCGCAGTGGGCAATTATGGCTTACTAATGGAATAACGGGTGATCAGTGGTGCCCTCGGGTAGAGCCCTCTCTCTTGGTTCTTCTAATACATTTTATTTTGTGGCTGGTTTATTTTATGTAGAATCTGATTTATTTGTACGCATTGTTTTCAAAAGTAGAAAACATTTATTTTGTTTTGTTTGTCCAAGAATTGCCTTGCAAAGCACACTGTTGTTCTGGAACATTTAATTGAACTAACATCATCCTGTTTTAAAACATCACAATGTTAGTTAAGTAAACTTGACCTGTGGCACCAAAGCGCTCGGTCCTCTCCAGCTGTGCCATGCCACCAAAATGCATTTGTGCATATGTCATACCGTAACCTCTCCAGCTGAGCAAGAGAGTTAACCTCCCTCTAAAAAATAATTAGGACTCTCTCCTCACCTACTGCAATTTCAGAATCTTACCTCTATTTGAAGGTAAGACTCTGACACCAAAAATAGAGCACTCTTATTTACTACCCCGCTGGGTGAAGTATTTTCCCTAGAATTAGCCATTGGAAGTGAGTGTCCATCAGTAGAACTGGAACTCCCCTATTGTCCTATGGAGTTGTGCTTAAAATGGGACAAAATCTCCAAGAATTCTAAGAATCAAACAAGGATTGGTGCACAACCATGTTAACTACAACATTCTTCATAACTGCAAAGGAAGAGAAAGGAAAAATAAGATGCTTGACGTTGGGAGGCAATTGAGTAAATTATAGCATAATTCCTATGACAGTATGTTATGCACCCTTTAAAATTACGTTGATAGAGAATTTAAATGGCATGTGTAAGTGAGCATTACATAACAAATAAAATATCAGAATACAAAATCATTGGTACAGAATGGTCTCTGCTATGTGTCTAAGTAGAGAAAGAACTACCTGAAGGTCAGAGGCTTACAATGTGCATCAATGCGATGGGATGGGGGAGGGGATGGAGTGGGAATTGGGAATGATCGTCTGTGTTCTTTTCTTTCTGTCTTCTCAGCATTCCACAGTCGGCATGCATCATCTCCGTATTTTGTTGTTGTTGTTATTGTTCAGTAGATATTAAGACAAAGGAAAAAACAGAATCTGCCATCCTGGAACCCAGCCTAGTCGTCATTATGACAATCCAATTTCCATAGTTTGTTTTAAGACGGTTTTGTGACTGTGAGATTGCATGATAGCTTAAGTACTAGGGAGAAGATTGAGTTTTGGGGGGAATTTAGAGACACAAAGTAATTTAACTTCTGTTTTAAAATGCATGGGGTGGGGAGAGGGAAAGGAAGATCTATACCACAGCATAGCTTCATGTGAGGCCAGGACAAAAATGGCAGGCTTTGAATTTAAGACTAATATCTATACACCTAAGAAAAAAACACGTAAAATGTGTAGGCTTCACTCATACTCACCCAAGTGTAAAGACCTTTATTCCTCTTTTAGGGTACCTGACTCCAAGATTTCCAAAGTTGCCACCCTTACTCAATGCCTAATGTGATCAAATAAAGCTTCACAAACTCCCCTACTATAAATAACCCTCCCTGCACTTTCTCTATTGAGATAGTCAAATGGACACCACCTGGCAGAGAAAATGAGCTTTGCTGGGCCTCTCTAGAGTGATGAGAAGCTGGGCAATGGGAAATAAGCAAATGAGTCCCAAGCCTTGTTCAAAATACTCCAGGATATATGAGGATTTCCTAAGAGCAAAAAGAATGAATGAACTGGAGTAGATAACGGTTTGAAGAGAAATAATCTGTTCTTAAATTTGGTGCACCTCTGGGTTGTTAGGTTATGAAAAAAAAAAAGAAAGAAAGAAAGAAAGAAAGAAAGAAAGAAAGAAAGAAAGAAAGAAAACGAAGAAAGAAAATCACAAAAAAGAGCCCCTTGTGGTTACAAAAATCACATAGCTATGTTATGAGGACCAATAAAACTATTAGCTATTGGCTCAAAGCCAAGAATCCATTAATGACAGACTGGTATCTATCCAGGAATGTAAAATGTTTTACTAAATAAACACTAGAGCAGGAAACATTCAACTTCTGTCATTATGTAAAACTCAAGTGTGATTCTATGCTGAAGTGGAACAGCAAACAGGCCAGTTCAAAAAGAAAGAAAAAAAGAAAAAAAAAAAACAGCAGCAGTTCTCTGGTACCAGGAGAAACCAACAAAAGTTAAAATATTCTACCTTGTAACTTACAATGCCTGGTTTATAAAGCATAATGCTATTGTTAGAGAATGCCAATAGTGGCATTTAAAAACTAAATGAAAGAAGGAACTTGTTTAGAAGGAAGTGGAGTTAGCCACCTGGGATAATGGTTAGTAATTAAACTATAATGACTGATTTTTACAGCCTTTCAAGGCTATACAAACAAAAGATTAAGGCTAATTGAAATATGAGATTAAAATAACGATTACTATTTGTTACATGAAGCTAATTACAGCTTTCTCACACGTATTTACATATTTCTTTAATGTAATAAAATCTTGTAAAAAATTACCAATAAATATATAACAAATTCCTTGAAAGCATAAAGTATCCAATAATAAATTAAAGCAGAATAATAACTTATGACTCCTAAAACACTTAGGATTTTGGATGTGTCCTATAACACTTGGGGTTTTTCATGTAAATTTTATCTGCATTCATGTAGAACACGGAATAATTTTTAATCTTATCATGCTTAAATCAGTGTTAGTTTTCACCAGGATTGAAAACTTTAACTAACTGAGGAGTCAGTTAGGGAGATCTATGGGAGTCATGCAAAATTAAGTGTCATTCAAATATTTTAAGATGCACAAGAGTAGCCCCAAACAAGTCATTTTGACTAAATTAAACACACACACACACCCAGCTTGATATTTCCCCCTAACAATCTCTTCCCATCTTCTGACATGACTCTCTTGTGTAGTAACTTCTATACCCTCTGAATATCGTTCGTCCTTGGGGAGCCAAAATAAATGTAAAAAAAAAAAAAAAAATTACAAGACCCAAATCGTACTCTTAAAAGCAACTCAGATTGAGACTCAGTGATGAACCAGCTCAGACTTCTCTATATTTGTAAGACAAGACCATTTTGAGGATATAGTTTTTCATCTCCAACTGTCAGATGAAAGGTCAGTCATAGATTGTATGGCTCAGAAAAAAAAAATGTGATGTTAGGTAGAGCCTTCAAATTTGAGATATGAAAAAGAATCAGAAAACAATCAGGGCAACAGCTACTGCTACAATCTGACAGCCGGCGATGGCCCATTAAGGGGCTAGGAATTTAAGGGGTAGCTCTTCAGAATGCCAGGGTCAAGTTAGTAAAGTAAGACCCTTGATCTTTCAAATATTGTTACCACCTGTAGATAACACAGAGGCAGGAGAATCTCTGCAGGACGACACCAACAAAGGTCGCTATAGCGACAGCGCTCACCCAGACCCTTCTCCTAACCCTGTCTGTATTTCCATTTTCCAGTCCAGTTTTCATAATTTTTTTACAAGACACAAAAGAAGGGCTGCAGAAAAGCCCACGTTTGAAATCCACTTGTTAAAAATGCTTTTCTAGTACAATAACAATTCAGGTAAGCACTTTAATTAATAGGAAGAATAAATTCTCAATTGGCAAAAAGTCTGAATGATAGAATTTTTAAATAAAATGTATCTGCTTATTTCAAATACACAGCCTGCTTACCTTAATAAATAAATCTGTTTGAAATTAGAGAATCTCTGTAAACTTAAAGAACCATAACCAAAATTTCCGTTACTCTGGATCTTTTTGATATTTTTGCTGAAATCTACCTTCAGAAGAATGAATCACTCACAAGAACATACATCTGTATCAAAAAATATCATTTAAAATTTCCATAGACCTGATATCCTGAATTATTAACATCTGCTGAATTATGCCAAGTGATCGCTATTGTCCAAAATAACATCCCTGAAGAATTAAAATATTCACAAATTGAATTCAATTACTGCATTAGCTGAAACAGAAATAGAGAATATATTTTTATGGTGTTTAACCAAAAAAAAAAAAAAAACCTTTGTGATGCAAGAAAATTAAATGACCCCATCAGGATTTTACCATACTATGCTATGTTCTCAAAAACAGTTTGTTCTCTGCAATCTGATTTACAGTATTATTTGCTTAGCAAACCCCTCATTCTACCCAAATGGCATATTTAAACCCAGTTCAGGATGAATTATCACAAAGTCTAAATTAAGGAACTCTTAATTAATGGGTTTCTTCCTTATCTGGAAAACTCTACCCACAATCTGTTTTATCAAAAACTCTGCTACCTATTGCTGGTAAAAATCAAATTTGAAAGACACGTTTTACCAAATCCTATAACATCATCATGACAAGAATTAAAGAAAAGATATTTCCACAGCTTTAACCTGTAAGAAAATTTTTCAAAAAAATAAAATAAACTCAGGAGGGGAGGAAATTTTTTTGACATGCTACAACGGTATAGAATTGACAGTAATTAGTAAAAGAGGAAAGATTAGGCTAAATCTGGAAAACTTCAGGACAAAAGTGTTCAAGATTAGGAGTGGAAACAGCTTTTGCTATTTGAAACAACAAAAAGAAATAAAATAACAGACTGCATAGTATAGATAAGGCTTGGTAACCCAAATGCATAAAATTTTTTACATTCTCTAACATCTGTGACCTAATTTTTGGATAAAAAACAAAATGTGAACTAATTAAGCAATGATTTATAATACATACCAAGAAGCCAATGAAATAACATTATTTGAATGGATTGCAATATACAGGTTTAGGGTTTTTTAACCATACAAATTAAAATATACATGAAAGATGTATACTAGTGCCATAAGACAGCAATGTCTGTCTTAGGTCTTGGCGTTGGTATGAATATGGTGTGTGCACATGCACTCCAGCAACTGGCAATGGTATTCCACAAACAGATAAATGCTAAAAGTAGGAAATGTGAAGGTGGAAAAGTGATAAAGTCCTTATGACTCTCTTAAATGGAGTTAAGACCTATTAGGTCAAACCCTGCTGGGTAAATAAACTGCTCCCTGATGTAAATTAGAAACTTTTGGAGGTGCATTAACTTTTTCAGGCCCCTAAGGTACTGTTTAGTAAATTACTATTCCAGTGAACTAAATGATACCCTAGGGGCCTGAAAGAGTTAATGCACCTTCAGAAATGAGCAATTTACTCCCTTCTCACCAGTAGGATATCACACACCTGCACACCCTTGCTGCCCCAGCTGAGGACTCCAGTTAAAATATGTTCGTTCATTCATTCATGCATTCATTCACTCAACTCTGAGTTCCTTCAGCTCCAGTTCTGGGCTAGAGAGTGTTCTAGGCCTGGGATTACCGCAGGGAGAAGGACACATGGACAGAAAAGGACAGACAGACTTTCACAGGGTTGACACTCTGGTGGGGAAAGCAGGCATTACGGAAGTAAAGAAAGAAGTGACATCAGCAATGAAGAGAATGAAATGAGGTGGTGTGCTGGGTGGAGACTGGAGAGCTACACTGCAGTGGATGTTAGGAGGCCCACCAGAAGCAGACGTGCAAGCCAAGGCCTGAGTGCAGAGAAGGAAACAGAAGGGAACATTTTGGGGGACATTGGTACAAGTACCATGCATCTCAAATGCCACATGCGGAAGAAGCCTCTTCAAGGAAGAAGGTTGGAGCACCCTCAGTGAGGCAGCAGTGGACCAGAAGCACCCCCACCCTGTCACTCTTAGAAAACAACCTGGTGAGAAACAAGAAAGTAGGGGAATAATGTAATTTTTAAAAAATTAAAAGAGAGAGAAATTAAACGCCTTTGAGATGTTCAGTGGCACTTGGGAAGAAGGACACAGCAAGCTGCAAGGGATCATAGACAAAAAGTGCAATGATCACTAACAGCTTGAACGAGATTCTGTCCTCAGTGGGACGGGTTCTGGATGAGTCGGGTTCTCCAGAGAGACAGAACCAACAGGGTGTACATATGCATCAAGAGAGGGAGATTTAAGGAACTGGCTCATGAATTGTGGAGGCTGTGTGGGTCCAACAGCCCGGGCAGGGATACACCCACAATGAAATTCCCCTGATCAGGAAAGAAAAACACAATTCCCTCATTGACCCAACATACTTCAACAACTGAGGAGATAAGAAGAAATTTTTTTTAAGGAAATATATCCCACGCCTCAGAGAGCAAAATGACTTTTTTCCATATTTTCCTCCCCCGCCCTTCCCGCTTCTTCCTCTGAATGTTCTCAAAGGCCCCTTTTCTCTAAAGGTTTTGGGGAATTCTCAAGGCCCAGATATTTGCTTTTATATCCAAGAAACGAAAGTCAAGCATGGCTACATTGATTTTCTCAACGGTACTGAGGGAATTGGCTAAAGAGACTCTTTTTGGTTCATCTACAGAAAAATTAAGTGGTGAGATAATAACATTTTATAAATATTTCTAAATAATTTAAAAAATATTACTAAATAACAGTTCAATCTTGCTATTTAATATCCACATGAATCAAGTGTTTTATAGGTAAAGTGTTTTATAGGTATTATTGTTTATTAAACAATAATAAACCCCAATAATAACATACCTGTAAAATCAACATCTTGCTGCTAAAACACCACCAATAAACATGATAGGTTAAACCCCTACTGTTATCTGAGATATGTCTGAATAACGATGGGGCCCTGGGTCTCTCCCCTCCGGTCACTCGCATAGTTTTCAGTAGCCAGTGCCTTAAAAGAGAGAATCTCTTTGAATGAGGAGAGTAAATGCACCATGCAAGTTGTGTCAAGTTGGGTCGGACAGCACCTATTACGTGGTACAGCCTCCCAGCTGAAAGCGCCCACACACTGCAAGGCAAATCCCGGCCAGGTTTTGTCATAATTGCTTTGCTGACTGTAAGACAGCCTAGTTAGAAGCTGCTCCACTTAATGGGACAGCTTTTTAAGCAGGCCACCCCCATATAAAAGCGAGAGGAAAAAACAATTACTCCCAAGAATTGAGTATTTAGCAATTGCCTGCGGGTAGGGCCAACTGAAGAAAACCATGGCCAGCCAACTCATCACTAAGCAAAGATAACCTGATAAGATAAAAAAAAGTATTCTGGTCCAGTTCTTAAAAAAAGAAGAAGAAGAAGATCGGTATTTAGCGTCACGCTATACTAGTAGACCTACAACTCACAAGCACTTTGTTAACAATTGCTAGATAGGGAGAAAGGAGCTCTGCGATGCCAAACCAGAAATGCTGCTTTAGGCTCCAAGTCTCAGCTAATTCACTGGGTTCTGCGTGACTTTAAATAGTAATGTTTAGTGGAGGTCATAGTATCTGGATCAAAGGCATCAGACTTGTGACATTTTCTGCTTCGTTTCCTATTCACACTCACAATGAACCTCTAAGGTAAAGGTTAGCTAAGGGTGGTGATATTCATTTGGTTCACACAAAATCTCATGACTGCTAAATAATGAAATGAAAATTTCTTTTTTTTTCCAACTTCAAAATCAATGCTCTTTCCACTAAATGACAGTAAGTCTTCATTTAATGTTGTCAACAGGTTCTTGGAAACTGCAACTTGAAGTGAAACAAGGTACTGTGTAACAAAACCAGTTTTACCATAGGCTACTTGATACAAACCTGAGTGAAGCTCCTGTGCTATACAGTACACTGTTTTGCTTAAGCACTGACTGTACACTGCAAATCACCATACAGTTTGAGCCCGAATCACATACTAACATGTATGTGAAATAGGTGTGCTTGCCTGTTTGCGTATGTGCATCTTTTGGCACACTACCAAACCCAGTCCAAGAGAAATGGAGGTAAGCAATTATTCATAAAACACAAGTGGTATCATATTTGATCTAAATGTTTTGGGTTGATACTTCAGCTCTCATTGCCACCTGAGAAATATGCTTGACCTTAATTTGTCTGGTCTCTGTTAATACCCCCACTCCCACCCCCAACATTTCTTCTCTGGGCTCTCTGCAATGCTTGATCATTTTTCAATGAACACAAAAATCATTTTTTTTCCTAAAAACCTGCTAGTTTTGAACAAATCACTTTCATAAAAGAATAAAATGACATAAACCACCACAACAAAATGGATTGTTTAATTCAGCCAATCACAGATCTACAAATGAGAATAATGATGATGAAAGGAAAGGAAAGGAAATGCCTGGTTAGCACTTAGATACATCATAACCTAACCTAATGGTTCTCACCCTTTTTAATATCAAGAATTTGCATTATTCCCTGCCAACCACAAAGCAAAGTAGTATTTTGAAACACTTTTTTTCACCAATCTATCATTTCAAACCACTAATCTAAGACTTCAATCGGTACAATGTAACAATGATGTATAATTCTAAGCCAAAGCAAAAAAAAAAAAACACTAGACATTTAGTAAGATTGATTATTGTATATTTGTACAAATTTTTACTAAGCTTTTTGAAACAGTAAAAAAAATAAAATTAAAAAACACCATTATTACTTTAACAGACTCTTCCAAGAGAACCTCTTGGTTTAGTTTAGTTCACCAAACTAAAACAATTGGTGTGTCTCAAAGACGTCAACAAGTATTTATTCAATAATACACAGCATTCTTGCTCTCAATGTAATAGAATCCTCCTGAAGAAAAAGACATTAAAAAGAATATTTACAAACTGTGAGATATAATAATTAGCACATATGGGGAACTGGTCAATTTCACTACTAACCAAAATTTTTTTAAACCACCAGATGCCATTTTTTACCGATGGAATGGCAGAGATGTTTAAATATTATAATGCCCAATGCTTGCCTGAGTGCAAGGAAACAGATATTCTCATACATTCACCAGCAATGAGAGTTGAAAATGGTCAAACGTTCTAGAGGGCAATTTGGTAACATCTTAACACGAAGCCTTAAAACATGCATAATTTTTGATTCAGTGTCTTGAAATTTAACTGTTTATCTCAAGAAAACACTTGGAGATAGAGATGTGCACAAAGATGTGTACAGGGATGATCCTCATGGAATTATTACGATGAAAAATAGGAAACAATCTAATCTCCAATAGTTGGGAAGTTGATAAAAACAAATTGTGATATATGACAGATCGTCCTAATGAAATTATATGGAATCATTTAAAATCATGTTTTAATGCCCACACCCACCCTCCAACTGCTGGTTTTAACATCCGAGTCCTGTAATGTCACCAGCAAGCTGTTATTATTGAGTGTTTTGTGCCTAAGGCAGGTCTTACATTATACCTTAATAGTTACATACAGCCTGAGCAACATAGTGAAATCTTGTCTCTATGAAAAATAGAAACATCAGCCAGGCATGGTGGCACATGCCTATAGTCCCAGCTACTGGAGAGGCTGAGGCAAGAGGATCACTTGAGCCCAGGAGTTTGAGGTTGCAGTGAGTTATGATGACCCCACTGTACTCTAGTCCAGGAAACAGAGTGAGAGCCTGTCTCAAAAAAAAGAAAAAATTATGCAAATGAATGTTTTCGAAGAATATTTTATGATATCAGAAAACTTTCATGTCATTGTTAAATCAAAAATTTGCATAATGATATACACAATATGATTCCAATTTTGTAAGAAGTAAAATATAGAGGTGTGTGATTGCGTGTATGACTAGACGTGCATACAAACAGGAAGAAACACTGGGCATGTGAACAGTGGCTATCTTCGGGTAATGGGGTTATAGGTGATTTTTAGTTTCTTTTTTGTACTTTTCTGCATTTTTCAAATTTTCTAAAATGAATATATCTTGCTCTTTTAATCAAAGAAAAAAATAATAAATATTATTTATAAACCAGTGAAATCTCTTCAACCATAAAAGAGTCATTTGATACCGATATGTTTAATTCTAACAATGAACTTTTCTAGATGATTCATGAATGTATACATTTCTACAAAACATTTAGGAAGCAATTTGGTAACAATGTATCATGGGAATTAAAATTGCGACCTAACTTTTTGACCAATAACTATTGGTCAAAATCATTAAAATTATTTTAATAGATGTTTGTACTTAATGATACACAGCATTAATTATAATAGCAAAAAAAGTTGGAAATAACCAAAACATTTAACAACATGGGATTGGTTAGGAAAATTATAGCATCCACTCAATTTAATATCAAGCCAGTATTAGAAATAATGTTCAGAAAGAAATCTTGAGAATAGTGGAAAAAATTAGGGTATAAAATATATCTATAGAATGATCAGTAGGTACAGATTTTACTCTGCAAATCCAAGGGTGAAAAAAATATTTTTCTGTAACAATTTAATTTCCCTTTCAAGATAGGTTCCTCAGTATGCTAGAAACTTGACATCAGAATCCAGGGTTTTTCCTTTTCTCCTAGGTGCTCCTCAGTATCAACAGGGTACTTGGGCATCTGCAGAAAGTCCCCTAAATCTGTCCATGGCCCTCATTTCCAGCCATGGTCAACCTCTAATCTTGGAACATCCTGTTGCTCCCAAACGACGGTGGAGTATAAGAGACTCTGTGGGACTGGTTTAGGCTCTTTTGTCTGGAGACCCCCACAGCTATTTCCTCTGTAAGATTTGACCACTTCCCTTAGTCCTACCTGGAAAATGGGAACAGACTCCTTTGCTCTTTTGTGTTTGTTTATTTGGGGGTGGGAGGGGTTGTCTGTTTGTTTTTAGAGACAGGGTCTTGTTCTATTGCCTGGGCTAAAGTGCAGTGGTATCATCATAGCTTACTGCAACCTCAAACTCCTAGGCTCAAGCGATCCTCCTGCCTTAGCCTCCCAAGTAGCTGGGACTACAGGCATGTGCCACCACTCCTGGGTAATTTTTCTATTTTTTGTAGAGGTGAGGGTCTCACTTTTTGCTCACACTGGTCTCAAACTCCTGACCTTAAGCAATCCTTCCACCTTGGCCTTCCAGAGTGCTAAGATTATAGGTACTAGCCACCTTGCTCAGCCTCCTTTGCTCTTAAATCCAACAATCTGTCTTGAGTTGTTGCCATTTTCCTGGTGATTAACCTGGAGAAAAAAACCTACGACCCTCTCTTTGGAACCCTCTAAACTTCCCCGGTGTCTCTTCTTTCTTCACTCCAGCCCAGAGGAATTTTATGTGTGTGTTGAGGAGGTGGAAGTAAGGGAAGGTCCTGCACTCCTCAAATCCTGTCCTCACAACTCTAGTCTACAATCCTTATATGCCTAAACACAAAGGCTTTTCAAACTCCAAAGCCAGGGAACGAGCCTTGCTTTCTCTGTTCTCTGCTCAGTCATGTATTTCTCCAGAAACAATGAGCCCAGAATAGTCGAGATGTTTGGAAAGTATTAATAACCTAAGATAGTATGCTTGCAAAATCATTAATAAGTAAAAAGGAATTGAACATAGGGGTAAATCCGCTAAAAGTAAACATGCTAAAATGTTAGTAGTGGCTGTTGTTTCTAGATAGTGGTCTTCTGGGTGATATTGCTTTTTTATTTCTTTTGTCTTCCAAGTTTTTCTGAAAGTCTAAGACTATAAAGCTGTGAGATATGGAGCCTCTTTAGGGAAAGACAGAAATGAAGAATGGTATGTGAACTGTGGAAAAAATACCACTGAGATGTTATAGAAAACATTCACAATGTGGATTTTCAAAATGCTTTTGAAGATAGACTAGGTCAAGGTAAAACATGCAGTCCATTAAGAATGACATTGAAATGATAATGTAAAAAAAAAAACAAAACTTGTGTCTCAAAATACATAATTTTTGTCTCTTAGGGCTTCATTTTACAGATCGCAACACACTGTTTCTTCTGCCTGGTAGACTTTGAGAATTTTTTCAACATAAGCATTCAAAACACTTCCAGGCATTCTGATGGGGTCTGGTCATTAAAAAAAGAGTTTTGAGAAAATGAGAAGGTTTTAAGAGGGCTGAAAAGACAATGGCCATGAAGAAGCAGACTTGAAAGTTGAATTTGTAACTGTGCTAGCACTGCTAGCTTATTAACTGCTCAATCCCATGAAGTCACCAGGATGCACAGTGAACTTTTCTTTCCCTTGGCTTTGCTTACTACATCGTCAGTTTTATAGGGTTTGTAATGTACTGTCTAATTACATGCTGGTCTAGATGAGCTTCAAAGAAAGAACTTTCCTACTTTACCGAAGATTTGGTCCCCACCCCCCATTAAAATTACGTACTCTGCTTCTGATTCCTGAATAGGCAAGCTCCTCCGAGGAGTGCTGGCTTTCAGTTTGCCATTGACTAGCTGTGTGACTTGAGTAAGTCACGTCTTCCTTCTAGGACTCAATTTTTTTCTTATCTGCAAAATGCAGACCCTTCTGCTCCACTGTGGAGGGTCTCTGTACTGCAGTCACCGTGGGCTCTGAATGGTAACTGCCACCTCTGTTTTTCAGTCTCCTGTTCTGGCTCCTCCTTTTCCCTGGACCTAAATATTAGGTCATCCTGGGTGCACTTCGGGGCCCCCTCCCTCCTCCATCTAGACTCACTTCTACAGACCCATAGCTTTTAATCTATGTGCTTTGTATTCTAATAACTCCCCAGTTGACTTGTCCAGTTGGGACTCCTCACTGAATTCTAGACCCCAGATATCCACCAAAGTCCCCATTGGATATGTGATTATCATCTCTGACTTAGTATGTCAAAATCAGGCACCTGCCCTTGCCCCTGAAACGTGCTGTACCTGCTGCTCTGCCCATTCCAGTTGACAGTAATTCTGTTCTTCCAATTGCACAGGACAATTGGCATCATTCTCGATTTGTTTTTTTCTTTCACATATCAGTTCCAATTCATCAGGAAATTCAGTTGACTTTCTCTTCACATTTTACCCAGAATCTAGCCACTTCTCAACACTTCCACTGCTACTGCCTGGGTCCAAGCTGCCATACTTCTTTTATTTGGATTGATGCAACAGCTTCCATGGGTCTCCTGGCTTCCTTTCTCAGCACAGCACGTGAAGTGTTCCCATTCAAACATCAGTCAGTTAAAACACTGCTCTTCTCTATTCAGTCCTCCGGTGGCTTTGCCCTCACTCAAGATAAAAACCAGATCCTTATGATAGCTTCCAAGGCCCAACACAATCTGTGACTTCTCTACCCCTGTCTCACCTGGGTGGATCCTACCTGGCCTCCTGTCCCCCAAACATACCGGGTCACCTTAAGGCCTTTGCCCTAGCTGCACACTCTGCCTAGAACACTTTTCTTCCATATCCACTTGGTCCACCTCCTCACCAATTCCAAGTCTTCACTCAAATGGCTTACCCTGAAGGCCTCACTGTAAGGTGCAACACCAGATCCACCCTGCACACCCACTCCCCGTCACTTGGCTTCACTTTGTCACCAGGGCATTCATCACTTTCTAACAAACCATTTTTATTTACTTGTTTTTTTAATTTTTAATTGGGGCAAATTACATATAACATAAAATTTACCATCTTAATCATTTTTAACTGCACAGTTTACTGGTGTTAAGTACATTCACATTGTTGTGCAACCCTTTTCGTCTTGCAAAACTGAAACTGTACCCATTAAATAACAACTCTGTCTTTCCCTCTTCCTCCAGCCCCGCGGACATTGTGTCTCTATGAATTTGACTCCTCTAGATATCTAATAAAAGTGGAATTGTCTTTGTGTGACTGTCTTCTTTAATTCAGCTTAATGCCCTCTAGGTTTATCATGTCATAGCATGTCTCAGAATTCCTTTCCTTCTTAAGGCTAAATAATATTCCATTGTATGTATTACATATACCACATTTTTTTTATCCATTCATCCGTCCATGGACACTTGGGTTGCTTTCACATTTTGGCTATTGTGAATAATGCTGCCATGAACATGAGTGTACAAATATCTCTTCAAGATCCTGCTTTGTATTCTTTTGGGTATATACCTAGCAATGGAATTGCTGCATCATATGGTAATTTTATTTTGACTTTTTTGAGGAACTGCCATATTTTCTACATCAGCTGCACCATTTTACATTCCCACCGACGATGCACAAGGGATTCAATTTCACCATATTCTCTCCTACACTTGTTATTTTTTGTTTTATTTTTTTTTTTTAGATCATAATTTTTCTTTGCATTTCCCTAGTGATTAGTGCTGTTGAGCATCTTTTTATGTGCTTTCTGGCCAATTGTTTATCTTCTTTGGAGAAATGTCTATTCAAGTCCTTTGCCCATTTTTAAATCAAGCTTGTTGTTGTTGTTGAGTTATAGGAGTTCTTTTTATTAATATATTCTGGATATTAACCCCTTTTCAGATACAGGATTTGTAAATATTTTCTCCCATCCCATAGGTTTCCTTTTCATTCTGTTGATTGTGCCCTTTGATGCACATAAGTCATTTACTTATTTATTATTCTTATTGTTTTGTTGTCTGTCTCCCCCTCTAGGGTGCAGTCTCCATGAGGGCAGGGTCATAATTATTTTGTTCATGGCTGTACTGCCAGTGTTCCAAACAGTGCTTGGCACTGAGCGGGATGTCAATAAATACTTGCCATATAAATGAATGGGTGAATGAACAGATTATGTGGTCCAGATTTTTTGCAGTTCCTAAAACCTACGTGCAGTGCAAAAATGAGTGAAATCTGATGCATAATTAATAGTTATTAAAAAGAACGCTCTAAAACAATAACTTACAGATAGGTTTCCTGAATGAAGGGCTTCTTAAATATCCTTCCCTAGTATGCAACTGGTTTCTCAGGCTAGCTGGAGAGCAGGTCTGCCTCCTTCTTTGGAATCCATTAAAGTGACAAGTGGCAACTCCGCGTATGTGTGAACGCAAACCGCGGTCCCCTCAGTCCATTTTCCCTACCCCGGATTATTGGCTCTCTGTGCTCCCTCCCGGCCCCTTAATGCCTGGCTGCTCGCCCGTCCTCTTCCCTTTTCTGAGCTCTCCCTACGGCCCTCTCTCACCTTGCCCCCATATCTGTTTTATGTCGCAGGTCCCAGCCCGCTCTGTCAGGGATTACTTTGCTTCCATTGTTCCGCCGGGACCACACACCGGGGCCCAGCTCAGGTACCCTTCACTCTAAGGAGGCCTGTGGGAATCTCCGAGAAAGGAATGAAAAGGGCAATGATTGAACAGTACTTAGGAGGGGGCAGTTAAATGTCAACCCCGATTAATGATAATGGTAATTCAGAATCTGCTTATGGTTTCCATTGTTAGGCTTTGCCAGGAAGTTTCCAGCGTGCTATTTGAAAGGGTTCCGGGGCTGGCTGATGCTGCAGACTTACTTTCCACTGCAGGGAGATCAGCGAGTAGGGTGTGTGTGGTTTTAGAGGCAGTGGCTCGCCTGACACAGTGTGCCCTGTCATTAACTCGGTCCTGTCTGGTCAGGTGCATCTCTTCATTCATGTTCCCCAGGACCCACCCACTCCAGTGCAGCGATTTGGAGACAAGAAACTTTGATTATTCTCATTGCAAAGACAAATTGTTGAGATTGTCCCGACTCCCAGTTCTAGGTTTCTATGTTCACCCTAGACAAAAAAAAAAAAAAAAAAAAAGGAACTATACTGCCCAACTAAGAACAATGGACTTCAGCGCGATCTGTTGTCAGGGGAGGGCCATGTATGCACTTGGCCTCAGGCTGCTGAGATTTGGATCCTGACCCATCTGCTTTCTAACTTTGGGATCTACGTCACACTACTTCACCTCTCCAGGGCTCATTCTCCTCACCTGAAAAATGGGGAGGATGATAAGACCAACCTCATAACCTGTTACGAGAAATCAATGAACTATTGCATGTAAAACCCTAAGAACAGCATCTGACACGGTAAGTGCTTGACAAATGTTCATTATTACTATCATTGCTCTATTAGGGAAGGCTCAAACCTTAGAACAAGGTTTCTAACCTCAGCACTGTTGACATTCAGGGCCTGATAATTCTTGGTTGTGGGAGGCTGTTTGTGTATTGAGGGATATTTAGCAGCATCTGTGATCTCTAGCTACTAGATACCAGTAACAATCACCCTTCCCTTCTCTCCAACAACCACAGTTATGCCAATCAAAACTGTCTCCTGCCAAGTGTCCCTGAAAAGAGAGGAGGGAGGGAGAAGGAGGACAAATCTCCCCTGATTGAGAGCTACTGCTTTGGAATAAGCAATAAAAATATATAAATGTGTGTGTTTGTGGTGATATCCCACTGGGTGAAGGTAGATTTCCTTAAATTGGGAATTTTGATACTCCTAGAGGGGCTTTGAAGAGTTATAAGATCACTGAAAATGATCCCAACACACAGGTTCTATCCTTGTGGTCCTGGTTGGCCATTCTGAGCACCTCCATGCATCCTTGCTCCCTGCCCTCCAGAGGGAGATCCACCATTCCTTGGCTCCCACCTGAAGAGGAAGCAAGACTGGCTGCCGTAGGTAGTACACCATGGCTGCCACATGCCAGATGCTTAATGAAGGTTAATTGATGAAAGCAAAAGAGTTGAGTCTTGAGTGCTTTAGCTCAGTGTCTTTTCTTTTTCCATTTTCTGTTTGGTTTTGGCTTATAAAACAACATCACCTTTTCAAAAAGCAGCAAGTTCCACATGACAGAAATCTGAGTGATGGAACAAGAAAATAGGAGGCAGAAAAAAAGGTTCCCAGCATAGGGAAAAAAGAGAGAGAGAGATAAATTGACAAAGGAGTTATGATAGGATATCCTCTGATTCTCCTCTACCCCCCAACCCGAGGAAAGTTTTAGTCTCTTTTTAGCTGACAATACCTTCCCGTGTTTTAGGGATGTAATGAGCAAGGGAAGAGGAGCAGGGAGGTGCTCTGAGGCTCAGAGACCAAGGATGCTCTCTCCATCCCCTCTTCCTGGCTGTCCCAAGAAAGGATGCAAAGTATGGGAGCCACCCTGGCAGAGTGGGACAGTCTCTTCCTAAGGAAAATTCAGGCTCAGGGCAGAACTTAGAGGAGACCTGAGCAACACCATCAACACCTCAGCTGCAGGGAGAGAAAGGGAAGGGGTCACAAGAAAACCACGGAGACACTGGGAGATGGTCAATGAAGGAGAAAGTCAGAATTGACCAGTGGATTCTGCTTGCTAAGAGACAATCATCCCAGTCCTCTTTTTTCTTGGCCATCATCTGGGCTCAGTGGCCATCTGAGTTGTAAGGACTTGGTTGTAGACTTCTGGATGGAAAAGAGATCCAGAAATCCAGTTCCCAACAGAAAGAGACAAGTCTCTCTCTCTTCCCCAGAAAAACAAAGATAGGGACCAAAAAAAATGGTAATTCTTGGGAGGAAAATAAGATCACGTTGAAAGCTGGGTGAATGAAGAAGACGAAGTTGTTAGTTCAGGGAACTTCCCTTAGGCTTTCTTCTTGGCCTCTTAGCTGAAATTCTTCCTGTCTTTCTTGGGACATCCTGATACTACTGACCTTATGAGACAAAGGTGTTCTTATTGCTCTCATCCTCCAGGAATTGCATTTTAGTCATTCCTTCCCTGTGTTCTGGTGGAGAAAGCTTTAGGCGGGAAGTAGCACTGAGCTCCCTAGATTAGGAAATTCACTGGAAGAGCTCTTGGAAGGTGGAGTTTGCTAATGTTCACCATGAATCCATGGATTGAAGTGTCATAGGTAGTTGTCTTGATGTTGTTGGGATCCATTCCTTGTAGTAGCTGCTGCTCTTGTTTGTCAGTTAAGCATGCATTTATCTACTTTCTTCATAGATGCTTGCCCTCAGAAAATGTTGGTGATGGTGACAACAGCATGACACAGGTCACATGCTGCCCTCTGGCTTTGGCATTGAGGGTTTGCTGGGAGGACTTTGGTGCAGTCAGGGCTGAGTACTGCCAGTTTCTCAGCCTGGTGAGTGAGGCAAGTTCTGGCATAAAGAGTTCAGATAACAAATGGAAATGGGGCAGACCACCAGTTGGTGGCAGTTAGTTGAACTGGGCATGGAAATGGAGACAGGTAGATCAAGATGAGGTGGCTCAAGTCACTTCCTGATAGAGGAGTCAGCTTGAAGTTTCAGGAAAAATTCGAGCACCTCATTATTGCTGGTCTCCACTAACCAGCGGTCAGAGAAGACGGTATTTGGCCATGGTGTCTTAACTTTAGGTGACAGCACCATGCTAGAGGTTGTCAAGAGGTGACGAAGGGTACCCATGCGGGAGCTCAGTCAGTGAGTCAATAGGAAGCCCTGAAGCCTGCAGTAGCTCAGATGCCTTAGATACCATACAATGATGGAGACTCTCAGCTCTGCGTCCTTTCTGTGGCCTTAGCCTACTCCAAATGGACTAAAGACAGAGTTGTCTGGCATGAAGATCTGGCCAAAAGGACTTGAGCAAACATTTTTCATAATCCTTGATTTATAATCATTCTAGATGGCAGAAGAAACAAATCAACTGCCTGTAGCTTTATTGCAGCACCTGGAGATCTGAGCTGGCTACAGATGACAGTCCCATTATCAGTGCTGGTGGGCTCCATGCTGTGCTCCTCCCTGAGCACCAGCCAGAACTTGGTACCCACTTGATTGCCACCCTGGGCAGCTTGGATATGCAAGATTTCTCTCAGGAGTAGAATTTATTTTTATTTTCTACTCACAACAAAGTAAGTGGAGAAAAATAGAATGGTACATATTTTCATACACTTTAAGAATAGCATATGGCCCAGGAAGCTGCAGTCACTATAGCTGAGTCCAGAGATCCTGAAACTGCTGCAGGTCTGGTTCTTCAATAATTTTTCTTCTATTTCCTTTTGCCCATTTTAATTTAGAAACTTTTGAAAGGCAAAAGAGAATGTCATCTCCATTGTATTGATTGTCACTGTACTTAGAAGAGTGTTCAAGACTGGCCAAAAATTCAATGATCATTGGCTATTTAAAAGAAAAAAAAACTTTGCAGACTGTCAACAGATATTTCTTGTGCTCTTCATTTCTCAAACTTGATGCGTGGGTGGATTTGGCCTGAAAGAAGGAGAAATTTCAATGGTATCAGGACAGCAATTTTTCAGGGCTCCATTATTTTCTCTTGCTCACTTTTCTTGTTGTCAGAACTGAAGAAGCACCAGCTACACATACATCAAGATAAGAGCTGTGCTTCCATTAATGAAAGGGGAGGGTTCACTGGAAATCAAGTTTTTTACATTGCAAATGGTAAAAGGGAATTTGTTTCAGGGCCTTATCTGGCTTTTGATCATCTGGACAGGCTTACAGAAAAGAAAAGTTGGTGTTTATCTTAAAGACAAAAATTGCTTTTTCATTGCATCAAGTATGTTTTGCAGCTGCTTAGACACACTACTCTAAGAGGCAAACAAGGTGGACCTGTTCAGGCTAGGTACACAAGACAGTCAGTACATTAATAAACAAAACTGTACTCAATGCAACCGGTTTGTAAAAGGCAAGAGGACTTTCAAAATCGATGTCCGACTGCCTAAATGAACAGCATCCTACAATAACCAGAGGGTACCACAGTTAATAAGCAAGTGTCTATTCATATTAAGAGAAACAAAACAGGAAAACAGAGAGAAACACATTCATCTGGTTCCTCTTTTCCAATGGGGGACCAAGACTCCAAGAGAGAACAGAGCTCATCTAGACTGCCAGTGCCAAAACCCAGGGTTGTTTGAGGCATCCGTTAGCTGCACAACTTGTACTAACCTATTCTGTCTGTGTAGTTACCTCCCTGTGGCTCCCTCTGAGCTCAAATTCATGGACTCATCTGTAATCTGCAGACCATCCAGCCCTATAATTATATCTGCCTGCTGTTGTGTCTCAATGAAGGTCCTCTAGGGAAAAGATGGTGTCCTTTCTACCTTCTGATTCTTAACAAGTTGTTTTGCAGATGCTAATAAACTTTTCCTGAGCAAATAAATGAAACAATGAATGAATGAATGAATGAGCATCTATCAGTATTCCAGGGTGTGATTATCATCACTACAAGTTGTTCTCTTTATGTACACAAGAAAAAAATTGAACACCTAGGACGGCTTTGATTTCTAGGCTAATTAATGTCCATCAGTGAAATATGCTACAGCAAGAACACCCTTGCACAGATGCTCAACATCTGGCTAGCCCTAGTCAGGTAATTCTTTCCTTTCAGTTCCTATCAACCTCATCTTTATGGGCTCCAACAATCTCCTTGCTTCAGCCTCTCTTCTGTTCCTACACACAAATACTTCCTGTCTTCACTCGCCTTTTTGTGCTTCCATAACATTCTCCCTACATCTTTTTATCAGTTGTAATTCTTCCTATAAAAAAATAAGAAAACCCAATTCGAATGGCTTAATCAAAAAGAATCAGTCTAGTGCTCACGTAACTGAAAATCATGGACCTAGGACTGGCTTCTGGAATAGGGTTCAGATGAGATCATGATGACTCAGTTTCTCTCTCCATCTAGTAATTGTGCATTCCACTGTGTTGTCTACATTCTCTAACAGACTCTCCCCTTGAGTTTGTAAAGCATCTGTATTAGCTCCAATTTACATTCTTCTAAATTCAAGTGCAGCGTAAAAGAGTCTTGTCCTTCCATAGCTTAATAAAAATACCACAATTGAGCCTCCCTAACTCTAACTTGAGCTAGGTGCATACTCAAGTACAAATCACTTGAGTATGTGAAATACACTATCAGAATTGGACCAACTTGCTCCAGTGTTGGAGCCCAGTGTAATGAGCTAACCTCTAAGCACTTGGGCTAAACATTGAATCAAGGTGGTTTTCCCAAAACAAAATCAAGACATTCTGGCTTTAAGAAATGTTCATGAATGTTGGGTGGCAAAAACAACAAACACGCACTCCAGTCCTAAACTCTGCTTTTCTCATCTCCTCTTGTGTCGTTTGGCACCCACATGAATCCAGACATTCCCTTTCTTCTTGTCCACCCTCTACTGATATCTCTATTGATACTTTGGTCCCTACTTCAAACACATATTAGTTCAATTTTTGTTCCTGGCTGCTCTCTGCCTCTTCAGTAATTTCCCTCCTTCTGCCTTCCCCCAATTTCTACTTGTATTTTGACTCCCCGCCATTATCTTCCAGAACTGGAGTACCTGCTGTAAGAAGCCTAGTACCAGAACTGTTACATCTGCTAGAACTGTTTGCTTTCTCTAGTGACCACAGAATCTCTCTCATTTTTCATCAGCTTTTTCCTTCTGTTTCTATAACCCCATCAAAACCAAATATACCCAGGCTTCCCCATCCATCTTAGGAAACAAGACAAAACCACTTTCATTTAGCCTTGGCAGCATGCCCGCCTCCACCTTTCTCCTTCCTGTTCCCTGTCCCCTCCCCACCATCAAACTATCACTCCATCTCAACCCTCCCCTCCAGGCTTAAGCTCTCTGAACTTGTCTCTGCTTTCTTTCACCAAACTCATTTCTTACATCCCTGCAGTTCTGTTTCTGGGCTGCCTCTTTTCACCACCCTCCCGAAGATTTCCTCATAGTCAAAATATTTGAGTCCTTTCTCTCCCTAACCTTCCACATCCAAACTGCCCACAAGACCTTTCAAACGGATCCTGCAAGTGTCCCTTAACTCCATCCCCTCCTCTTTATTCCTTCCACTCCTGCCGGACCTGGAGTTCTCTCTTAGCTCCCCTGTGTCCCTCACCCCATCCAGTCTCTCATCCTTCCATATCCTTCCAGCCAATGCCGGTGAGTTTGTGAAATACTCTCCTTCCTTAACATCTGTCCCTGGTGAGCCATCGGGTAACATTCTTGTGCTCTGGCTTTGAAATCAAGACTGCTCATCCAGTATCCTCACCTGCCCTCACAATCCTAGAGACACTATGTGTCTTCCTGGACCTGCTCACATGATCTTTCCACCTGGAAGAGAGTTCTCATCCTCCCTCTCCCCACTTCTGCAACTGGGTAATCAATTCCTGTGCTTTCTTCAAGGTCCCCATCATCTCTTTGACATGAGCTTTGGCCCCTCCCCAAGGGGATCCCTCTCCCCATCATTTAACCCCTTCCTGACTGTGCTCCTCTAACATATATCCCTGATTTATAACTATTTATTTGTGATTGTCTTAAAGTGCCAGACCAGGAGAGCCCTAAGGGTCACCTCTGTGCATAATTATCTCTGTCCCCAAGCCTCAAAAGGTGCCTGGCATGTACTGCAGGTGAGATCTTCACGAACCCTCCATTCCTGAAGCTTCATCTGCTCCACATTTCTCCCATTCTCAAAACCATTACCTCTCCATTGTCTCTCCTGCCCCTCATATGTGACCCACCAGGAGCCAAAACCCACAGAGCCCTCCAGACATCTTTTCCCTGGAAAATCAAATCTGCTCCCAAGCGCTCACTCCCAGGCTTTGCTCCCTGTGCTTTCTTCACGTCAGGGGCTGCTTCCTCCACCGGCACAATTTCATTCATCTAAACGGATCCTGCAAGATATCTATCACCCCTGGGGATCTTGCTATCACATAGCAAGATCCTCAGGGACTGCCCACTGCCCTTCTCACGGGGGCATAGCCAGCTAGGTCACCTTTCACTATTCCTATCATCTTGTTTTTTCATTTCACAGTAGTCTCTACAAAATCTATCCCTCCCCCTCCACATGTCTTGCTAAGTATGTGATTTATTCCTTGACGGAAAGCCACATGTAAACTAAGGCTAGGGTGACTGTGTCATTTACTGACCAAATCAGGGCACTTACATAATGACCGAGAGAGCTATTAATAGTTTCACCTTGGCAGCAGGTATAAACTGGGACCTTACATGGCCAACCGGTACACCTGGCCTTCCTAACTGTGCCCTTATAACTTGAATTTCCCCCCATCAGGAGCCACCACTTTACTGTTATGTGTTGCCCGCATCAACTCCTTACCCTTCTTTCTGGCCTCAGTACTTTTTAGTAATTCCCACTGCTTTTGGCATCAAGTTCATGCTCTTCCTCCTAGAGTTTGCCACAGGCTGTCTGATCCAAAGTGTTTGTTCCTACCTGCTCCCAGTCCTCACCTGTAGGAATCACTCCATAGTTCAAATTTACTTTTCTCCTCCTAACTAAAACCTACCTTGAAGTTCACCTTCACCAGAAATCTTGCCATGATTGAGAAAACTCAGGATAGAAACAATTCCTGTCCAAAGCCAAACATTAATCTCTGCTTTCATTTGCATTCTGCATTATCTATAAGAAAGAGAAACAGAGAAAATGAAGAA
The DNA here is from genome assembly GCA_963574885.1 of Lepilemur ruficaudatus. Taxonomy (NCBI): domain Eukaryota; kingdom Metazoa; phylum Chordata; class Mammalia; order Primates; family Lepilemuridae; genus Lepilemur; species Lepilemur ruficaudatus. The sequence continues at coordinate 47,706 of CAUYRT010039347.1, read as the reverse complement.
GGGAGGAAATTACAGTGTTTAGCCACATAATCTCTTTCACATTTTATCCTGTAAGTATCTTGCAGATAGAATCCATGCCTTCTACGTGTTTCAAACACTAGCATCTGCATTAGCACCTGCGTATCTTGCTGATAACAATGTTAAAGATGTTGAGGGCTTTCAAGTAACTAATGCATGTTTGGGGACAGCTTCTGCTGCTTTGAAATAAAGTTGCTCCATATGGTACCTACGGACCCAGAGCTACCAGAAAACATTGGTATTTCTTGTTCTCAGTGGCATGTTTTAATTTAACAAATGTTTTTAGTCCTAAGAGACAGAGCTTTTTTGGAGATAGGTGCCCATTCCAACATGTGACTGTCCATTTTTCACCTTCCAACACAAGCTGCTCCCTCTTCTGGTCAACACGGACAGAAAGTGCAGAGGAAAGAAAGACCTCCCCCTTTCCTGTGAGCCCACAGTGTGAGAAAGACAGTTCCTCTTACTTTGCCAGACAAACACAAAGACGAGAGATAGGCTCATCTTCAACTCAATTATCACATTTGGTTTAATCAGCTTTGTGAGACTTTCATTCTAATCGGAGAGTCATAAAATGCCCACCATCATTCTCAGTGACTCCAGAGAGTGAGAACAATCACTTCCTTTCTCCCAGAGCCTGCAGCCTGCCAGTGAGCTGCATCCATGAAGTTCTCGCACCCTCCCGCTCTCTGTCAGCTCGACACCAGGGAGTCCCGCCAAGCCCAAAAGGAAGGAGACGGCAGTTGGGGTCATTAGAAAGAGTTGCCAAAAAGTGCTCAGAAAATGAACAATTAATTTCGGCTGTCAAAACAGATACTAGAGGAGCCCAGTTAGATTTCAAGCATTTTTTCTCTACCAGCAAATCCAAGGCTTTGTCGGTGAAAAGAGATGAAGCAGATTCTGGGGATGTTTGTGAGACAATATTACACAGTGGTTAAGATTGCCGTGGGCTTTGCGATCAAACTGCCTGGTGTGGGTCCCAGCTGTGCCTTTTTCGGGCTGTATCCACAGGCGTAAGTAAACCTCAGTTTACTTATCCGTAAATTGGGGATAGTGCAAGTAGAGAGGAGGCAATGCAGGAGGGGGTGTGGAATGGGTGAAAAACACTTAGTATTGCAAGAAGTGAATAAATGGTTGCTGTTTGTTATTATCATTGCCGGTGGTGATACTATGTTGCAAAACCTCCTGCTCCTCTTGGAAGTTGATAGGTTCAATTTGCTTGTTGGAGCCTTCTTCCTGGATGGTTAGTGCCTTGCCCAAATTCAGAAAATTTCTTGAAGATCAATTCCTTTAGGGGAACACTCACTGGTAAGCAGCAATTTGTTGACTCAGTAAAATTGTTCCACGTGAATGAAAAACCTCAAAGGAAAGAGAAGTATTTTCTGTTGTTGTTCTCCCCCAGTGAGTCTGTAGTGTAGATGACACATACATAAGTAAAACAGAATTTGTAAAGCAAGAAGCAGAGTATTTTGAAAAATTAAAAGTTTCTTATAAATCTTTAAGAAATGCATCTGTGTCAACACAATAAAAATAATATCCCAGCCTACTGGTTTCCATCTTCTAGCCCTGGGTAAGCACTAACTCATTAACCCTGCCACTGCTATTCCATGGACAGGAAAATCGACTGCTACTGTTCTTCAGGGGCATAGTGAACACTACTCCCATCTCCCGTGAGCTTTCTTCCCTCATAGGGGTCACAATTTTCTGGATAATTTGAGAAAGCAATATCTTAAAAGCATACTATGCAATAACATTTGGTAATATTAAAGATAAGTCATCTTCATAATTGAAGATTGTAGGCAATTTTTTCTGATTTGTTTAAAAAAAAACCAAAAAACTCACCCTTCTTTCCTGGATCTTCTTCTCTTCTCTAATCCCATTGACATGTCCCAAACTATTAGGAAGAATTTATGCCAACACTTTTCTTTAAAACTGTGGAGTCTGGTAATGTACACTCATGCAAATTATCTCACAGACTCCTAGTGTCTTTCCAATATCCAGTTGTCTCCCTGCTTCCATGGTTACAGAACCTCAGTTTTATTTGCAGCAATAATGTGTCCAGGCAAAAGACTATATTTCCCATCCTCCTTTGTAGCCAAGTGGGGCCACATGGCTTAAGTTTCAGCCAATGAGATGTAAGTGAAAGTGTTAGATAAGATTTCCCAAAAGGCTCCTTAAAAGTGGCTGACTCTGCGGGGATTGGTGTGCTCCCTTTTTGCCCTTCCCTCTTTCTTATTCTTGCTCACTGGGACATGGATATAGTGACCAGAGCCACAGCAGCTATATTGAACCATGTGGCAAACCTGAGGATGAAAATTATGCATTTGAATGATGAAAAAATTCTCTGATGGCTAAGAAATCACCATAGCAAAACTGAAAGGCCAAACTTTAGGCTGTTTTTGTTTTTGTGTTTTACAAGAGAGAAATAAACTACAGATGCTCCTCAACTTATGATGGGGTTATGTCCCAGTAAACCCAACCTAAATTGAAAATATCTTAAGTAAAAAATGTATTTAATACCTCTATAAACCCATCATAAAATTGAAAAATCTAAGTGGAACCATCACAAATCAGGGACTGTTTCTGGTTTAAGCCACAGTTGTTGGGGGGCTTTCTGTCTTAGGCAGATTAACCTAATCCTAACTGATATATCTCCTTTTTTCTTCTTTTTTGGACCCAAGATGAATGATCTGCATTGGCTCATTTGAATATCTGTTCCCTTGGTAGTTAATTCACCAAGGGTAACATAGTGAGGTTAATCACAATGCCCCCTCCATAATCTTTAAGATAGCTTACTAAGAGGCTGCGCGCGGTGGCTCACGCCTGTAATCCTAGCACTTTGGGAGGCCGAGGCAGGCGGATTACTCAAGGTCAGGAGTTTGAGGACAGCCTGAGCAAGAGTGAGACCTCGTCTCTACTATAAATAGAAAGAAATTAATTGGACAACTAAAAACATATATAGAAAAAATTAGCCGGGCATGGTGGCGCATGCCTGTAGTCCCAGCTACTTGGGAGGCTGAGGCAGAAGGATTGCTTGAGCCCAGGAGTTTAAAGTTGCTGTGAGCTAGGCTGATGCCATGGCACTCACTCTAGCCCGGGCAACAGAGTGAGACTCTGACTCAAAAAAAAAAAAAAAAAAAAAAGATAGCTTACTAAAATGTAGTGTCCAGGTGAGTTTGCTCAGTAGGGTTAATAAGATAAAACTTTGACTCTCCAAAGACATAGTTCATTTTAGGTAGAGAAAAATAATAATTTTGTGATCGCACACTGCACACTCAACTTGGCAAGCCATCTCGCCAGTGTGAGACATTAACAGTGAGAGAAAATGGCTCACTAAAAATTAAGGGAAATGCCACTTTTATGTAGAGGAGATGTGCTTCCTCTTCTTCTTCATGCTATTCAAATCTCTAACACTGTTTGCCACATTGTACAATGATTTTGGCCAGTCTTCTCTTTTACAGAGACATTCCTATTTAAGTCTATATTCTTAGTGCTGAGCACAGTACCTACAAATGGTAGATGCACAAAAAATATTCACACCTGTTTAATGAATAAATTATGTCCCTTACTAGAAGCTCATTTGAGCTACCATTTCTATCACCAGTCAAAAAAGAATGTAGCTTTCAAAAATCTATCCAAAAATCATATAATAATGGTGATAATAATAATGACTGACTACTTTCTATATACAGTTGTCCCTTGGTATTTGTGGGGGGCGGTTGGTTATAAGGCCTCCCTCAGTTATCAAAATCCTCAGATGCTCAAGCTCCTGATATCAAATGGTGTAGTATTTGCATATAACCTACTCACATCCTTATATACTTTCAATCATCTCTAGATAACTTATAACACCTAATACAATGTAAACGCTATGTAAATAGTTGTTATACTGTATTGTTTAGGGAATAATGACAAAGAAAAAGTATACATGTTCAGTACAGATGCTTTTTTTTTTTTTTTTTTCTTTAATATTGTCCATTTGGGTTGGTTTAATACACAGATGCAGAACCCCTGGATATAGAGAGCCAGGGTGGCCTGTACTAGGTCATTTGTTAAGCCTGAAAAAACTCTGTGAGAGAGGTATAGATATGTGTGTGCATTTCTATATTATATCTAAGCTATGTTCCATGCCTCAGGTCACACAGACTCTAGAGAGAAGCCATTTACTTTGGTACCACGGTCACTAAAAGCCCCTCTTCCCCTCTCCACCCACTGCCGTCATACCCACAGAGCCTGCACTGGCTTCCGAAGGCCTTATTGAACATGACTTTTGGAAGAAATATTTTGACCTGTAATCTATCTTTAAGGAGCAAAATTACATATGGGGTTATAGGGCACTCACAGCTTGGTCCATGAAAGAAACTCAACTGTTAACATTCATACAAGTTTACCATCTTCCCCATCTGTAGAATAAAGATCAACGTGTTAAATAATGAATGATGAATAATGTATTAGATGTGGGGCAAAAGATGCATTGAAGCTAGAGCTGGCTAGAGCTGCACCCCCACCACTAGACAAATTCCAACATGTAGGATAGTCTGGAGGAATTCTAAAGATACAGTGGCTGTTCAGAGCATGCCTCAAAGGGGTCCCTAACCACTTCACTGGCCCACTGTTTAATCCCAGGCACACTCACTGCCAACAAGGGACAACAACTACCAAAATGCTGGCTAAAAAGTCACTTTCCAATTAATACAACTAAGGTTTTAGAAAACAAAAAATTGTTTTTTAATGAAACTATTATCTGTTTATTTGGAGATATCATTTGTTCACTGCAATGGCAAGAATTCTTGGCCACTAGCAACCCATTCCCAACAAACTTCTGTAGTCAGGTTTTAGTAAAAGATAAAAACTGGCATGGATATATACAGTTTTGTTTAAGCCTAAACCAAATGTTATTATAAAAATAACGTTGTCATTCATTCTGGACAGCAGTTGTAAAGTCAGCAAAATTAAAAGTTCTTTCTGATGTGAATAAAGCATGAACTGAGTCCCCTAACCAAGGTCCTTGAATAGCTCTAAATCTTGGACCATGATTTGAATGTTGTTGGTATCCAATAAGCATTAGCCACTAGAAAGGGTAAAAATAGTAATATAACTCAGAGGCTAACTCTGTCTGTAGTATTCTCAGTTTATCCAATAGTTTAGGTATAAAACTGGAGATAAGAGAAGTTCCAAAATTGACACTGAACCTCTGAGACTTTTAAGACTATCTCAACCTAGACAGAAGAATATTTCTTCATGTAGATAGCTAGATTCATTTCAAACAAAAGGAGTGAAGACATCTGGCAGTCCTAGTGCCCTATTTTCCAATAAATTGGAGCTTACCATTTTCCTAGAACTTATAAAAGAACTCTAACAAAACAGGGATCAAATCAAGGATTTATTTTTTAAACGAAGGCTTAGGGAATAAACTGGCTGATGTAAGTCACTTGGTGTTCCCAAGTAAATCATCAGGTCTTCTGGATAAAGACACATGAGATTTGCCCTGTTCCAAAGAGGGGTGACCAAACATGGAACTGTGAAAGGCTGAATCTCTGAAGCATGGGTGCATCCCATTTGGTCATTACCCCCAGGTTAAGTGTAAATAATCCTGTTATTCTTGTTTTAAAATTCCCTGGACACATATTGTTGATTTCTTAGCTGTTTTGAGTGGAAGATGTATACAAACTAGTTTCACATTTTTGCTACTAAATATTTATCATGATTAAGATCTCCCAACAGAGGTAAAAGAATAATCACTTGGAAATATCAATTTCCAAAAAGTAAGTTGAATCAAGGTTCTAATTTCCCCTCACATGATGGTTCTCAGAAATATTTTGGTGAATTCTGCATCTATTCACAGATGGCACCAATATATAATAAGTACTTATTAAATTACATTTTCTTTAAATCAAACATATTGTAGTCTGAACTTCTTAGAAGGGTTACCATTGTACCTGTTTTGACCATCTGAATGGTATAGAGAACCCATGGCTATAAATGTTACCCTTTCCCTATCCGTCACCCTCAATCCTATTTTCCCTGCTACCTCAACAGTTATAGGGGGCAGAGGGTGGATCCAGCTTTGAGAGAATTCCTGAGTTGAAAAGGAAAGGAGTGAACCAGAAAAAGCAGAACTCAGATAGAGGGAACAGCCTGTCTTTAGGATTCTAGAAAGTCTTGGAATTTCACCCTCAATTTTGAATTTCCTTTATCTCTAGTTCTATATGTAAAGTGTCCCAGAGCCTGAAACAGTGCCTGCCAGACCATCGTAACTCACTAAATAATACTGAGTGACCAAGCAGATGAGAATGAGCCCTGGATCCTACCAGATTAACTCCTAGTTTCTCCTGAGCAAGTTATTGAGCCTCTCTACACCTCAGTTTTCTCATCTGCAAAGCATGATAATAACAACTAGAGTTGTTATAAAGATTACCTAATAAAATAATAGTAATAATAATATTCCTCTGAATCCTCGAGCACAGGGACCACGCTTTCATTAGCGCAACTTCAGTATTGTAACCATAGAACTAGACAAGGAACAAGGGATATGCAGTTTCCATTAGTTGTTTTTTAATATCTGTAATAGTTGTAGCTCTTCCAGTCAGGAAGAATATAGAAAAAAATATACAGAATTCTCATTTCCAAAGTTTGATGATAAATTCAAAATGAAAAAATATGTAAGGGCAGACTATTTCAATGTAGTGGCACTAAAGTCATTTTAAAGCCAAAGCTGAAAGTACAGAGATGTCCTAAAAGAGTTCAATAAATGTGAAATTGAATTAATCAGCAAAAAAAGTTAGCTACAATCTTAATGGGGAGTATAGAATTCAATTTACTCAAATCAGGAGGAAAAATCAATTAAATGGCCTATCTTGAATCCAGGAGAGATGGATTTGGGATTCCTTTTATTACAGTGACTCTTAAAAGGGACTTAGGGACTTAACATGTTGGTCAGTGTCCCTGGGAAAAATCCATTTCCTTTCTTGTCCAAAGCTGCTGGTAGATTTGCAGCCACAGTCTGCTAAAATGGTTTGTGACATCACAATTTTTGGTAGTAGGTTAGTGCTTTTAACCCAAAGAAATTTTATAATATAGTACAGAGATTAAGTAAATAAAATCTAAATTATTAACACTTTTGTATTAAGTTTTAAAATAGTTTTTGCAATCACTGGGACAATATCTGTATATTTAGTATTTAAAATGTTTGCAAGCTTTAAGAACATGTAGTTTATTAAGATATCTAACAGGTTAGCCTCTGAGATTAATTTCCATGGGTAATTGAGTAATTAATTTTAAGGTTCCTGATGTAAAGTCAAAAAGTACAAACAGTATTGGAATGCTTAATAGAACTTATGAATCACCATCTTTAGAAGTCTAATTTATTAGCTTTACTTGGAGTGGCTTAACTATATGGGAAGGTTTTTCCTGTTAGAGAAACTTTAAGGGCTTTAAAAAAAATTGACTATATTAAATTAACAAAAGTAAAGTACAATATTTAAAGGAAGTTTATTAACTGGGTTTAAAACTGGAATTGGTTAATTAAGGGAGGTTGGTCCATTCAACTTGCATTGAAGAGGCATTAATCAAAAGCTCCCTTAGGAATGACTGTTAAAATTACTAGATTGATCAGTAGAATACCATTTATAAATTCATTCATCAACATATTTACTGGGTGTCTGCTACATGTCAGGCACTATTCTGGGTGCTGGGAATACACCAATGAACAAAACAAGGGCAAAAACTTATCTTAATGGGGCCTGCATACATTAAACTTAAGAGCTTTAGAAAAAATTAAATTATTGAATGTTTTGCTTTAGTACATTGGCTACTAATGTTAGAACAAATTGGCCACAAATATTCTCTTCAATGCACAAAATTTCCCCTAAGGAACACTAAAACATTCACATTGACAAATATCTCCATTCATTCTTGTATCACTAGTGCCTAATTTGCATACAACTCTCAAAATTGTGTGTGGTTTGAGTGTTGAATTTTCACTATCATCTGGACTTTTCATATCATTCCCAAGAAATCAAGTTAACCAAGATTTTCTTCTTAAAATGCAAATGTCTCCAAGATTAAGGGCTAGGAGATATTTACATATTCATGTAATTCAATCAGATTGTGTTTTCCCTAACACCTGAATTAAGGAATAAACTATCTGATACAGGGAAGAAAGGAAAATAATTTTGGAGATGGAAATATTTGTGCAAAAAAAGGGAAATCTCTAGATTGGGAACATCTTAAGGTACAGAGCTGGGAGTCCTCAGGGCAGTTGGGAGGTTGAGGGAATTGGAGGTGGGGTATAGAAAGAGTGGTGGAAAAATGCAAAGAATTCCCAACTATTTCAAAAACAGCTCCCACCCAGAAAAGAGAGTCTCTTTTCTGCTTTTCCAGGTAATTATCTCTTCCCAAAACCCAGAAGTCAAAATTGCTTTGTCAAAAAGTTCCTTTTGGGGCTGGGTGCGGTGGCTCACGCCTGTAATCCTAGCACTCTGGGAGGCCAAGAAGGGCAGATCGCTCAGGGTCAGGAGTTCAAAACCAGCCTGAGCAAGAGCGAGACCTGTCTCTACTAAAAATAGAAAGAAATTAATTGGCCAACTAAGAATATATAGCAAAAAATTAGCCGGGCATGGTGGCACATGCCTGTAGTCCCAGCTACTTGGGAGGCTGAGGCAGAAGGATCGCCTGAGCCCAGGAGTTGGAGGTTGCTGTGAGCTAGGCTGATGCCACCACACTGGAGCCCAGGCAACAGAGTGAGACTCTGTCTAAAAAAAAAAAGTTCATTTTGGGTAAATTAAGCTTTTGAAAAATGACCTGGAAATTCAAACAATCATTGTGTCCATGGAAAAATGTTTCTCAGTTCGAAACAGTCGACTTGCAAATAGTTTTTTGGAATATAACCTATTTGTACATTGATGATTATTTTGATAACCACAACTCACAAAAATCACACCCAAGGCAGTCTCAGCAAAATCTAGAGAACCTGCCAAAGCCTAGTAGTGACCTAAACTATGGATTTCCTGGGCCAAGCTAGAAGCTAAGAATTCACTGATTTTTGTAACCCACACCCATTATTCAGCTGCCCTTATCGCAGCAGTCACAATTCACATACTCCAAAAACTGCAGGCAATGCTGGTGGCCCCTGTGGCAGCTCCTCCTCCGCCAGCTGGCCACCCCAGGCTGACATTTAGGGACCAATCAGAGAGCAGGTAGATGATATGGGGGTAGAGGTGCATAGTGGTTAATTTCTCAGGCTCTAGAGTCCAAACGAAGCAGGTTCCAATCCTAAGGACTGTTCCAATCCTTCGTTTGGACTCTAGAGACTCTGCACTCTTCGAAGTGCAGAGAATTTAAGTGACCCACCTAAATTCACGAATTCAGGTGGGTCACTTAAATTCTCTGCATTTCGGTTTCTCATCTGTAAAGTGGGGGTTATAATAATATCTACCTCATGGAGTTTCTGAGGGGTTTAAATGAGATAGCACATGTACAATAACATCGTGCCTGACAAAGTGAGTGCTCGGATTTACACCTGGGTCCCTCGATTTATAGCAAGTGAACAAACAGAACAACATTTGTATCTTCTGTTTCCAGTGTGCTATAAATGTAAACAGTAATGCTGACATCTTGGTTGACATAGGTAACTTACTCCTTGCTTTTTCCAACATTAAAGGAACCAAGAAATAATCCAATCCCTATTTGGATTCTTGAAGTGCTGGGATGAAGTACAGGCTTATAAACAATGGCTGGGAAGGATTTGGCTTTAATCTAGTGAATGAAAATGTCATAAAAAAGAGTTATTGAAGTTCTGAGGGAAAAGTGCAATGTTCTCAATGATGGATTTTAAAACAATCAGCTTGTTTTCAGATACTGGAACAAACTACCACTGATAATAATTCCTTGAGAAGATTTTTCTAAATAGATCCATATAAACCAGGCTGAGTTATTAAGGAGAAAAATGAGTTTAATAATATAATATTAGATTGAGTACCATCCAGGAAAGGTGTACTGTAAAAAATGTTTGGGATATTAATTGACCTCTGGTAACTTTAGTGTTGTAAATACTTGCATTATAGTGAGGTAGACAGTTAAAAAAAACTCTCCATTAGACAGACTTAAAATTTTGTAATAATATTTAAGAAAATGATAACATTATGAAAGAATGAAATATCTGATTAATGCTTAACTTTTTACAACTCGAATATAAACTTTAAAAATATTAGAAATTATAACATTTGAGTGCATATAACGTTTTGTACATTAAGTTGAATTGCATGCTGTCCATTTCCTCTTTGCACTTTCAGTCACCTTAAATAAAGAAATATATACAGCCTTAACAGAACAACAGTGCATCCAAAGCAATGTGCATTTTAAATTATTTCTCCTGGCCAAGTCTTTTTTTTTTTTTTACTTAGCTTTTTATATTAGCATTTATCATTCTCACTCTTTCTTTGACAGTTTGTAGTTCTCTGAACCAAACAAGCAACAGGTTTAGATTGGGAGAGAGCAAAGCCATGTAGGAAAAACCAAAACTTTTTTTAATGGTTGGTACAAGTTCCCTTGATTAAACCATTCCATGGTCAAAGATGAGGAGGAAGCTAACTTCAAAGGACCTGTTCATGGGCAATGATTGAAAATAATACTGGTGCAGGCTGGGGGGAAATTCATGTTTTCGACTACCCAGGAACGGGTATTTCAATTTCGATGTGTGCTCTCTCCTGCTTCCTTCCGGAAGATGAATCCCATCCCTGCCTCCTTCCTTACTGCCAGTTCTCCATCTCCCACCCCAAGCTCAATGTAACACTTGGCTCTTTTCACAGTTTCTCATTACTAAGCTTTAAAAACATTGCCTAACTGGTAATTACAATCTGAAACAATTCTTTTGGGGGAGCCCTGGGCTATTGCTGGCTGGTAATCTTGCAGGAATGTCAGAGAGAGGGGAGGGAACATAGATTTTACAGAAACTTCAGAGACAGGGACTTGTGTCCCCTTTCATCCTTCCTTTCCCTCTCCTGGTCTGTCCCTTATCCCCATCGTGCTATGGGGCTCACCTTCTCCCCTCCTGATGTGGCTCCTTGGACTTCTTGGGTCCTGTTCCCCTGCTTTGAACCTCTTACCTTAATTGTATTGTTCCCCATCCTTACCTATATATTTTTTTAAACTGGGAAATCAGCTTCCTCTTAGAAGGGGATGTCTGAATTTTGGCAAATTCTGTTGAAAGAAATCAATTAGAAACAGATATCAGAAAGGGCTTTGGGGTGGGCTATCTCCAGCCTGGACGAATGCACCTCTGTGTCAGCCCAAGTCAGAGGCAGGCTTTGTGGTTTCTCATTATCCTTCAGGGGGTTCCATTTGGAGTAATTCTTGTCATTCCATCCATACCAGCTCCCCTTTCCCCCACCAGAAAAAGCAACAATAAAGGCATGGACCTGAGCCCTGAGCAATGAGATGGAGGTTGCCAGTGGAAGAGGCCAGGGCAGAGCTGGTAAACTCTCCGGAGTACATAAGTGGGTGAAAAGGGCATGCCTGAGCCCACCTCTCTCAAAGCTCTTCTAAAGGCAGGACCCTTCCTGAATTTCCTATTCCTTTCTCCAATTCCTCTAGCTAACACGTTCTGCTTGGGAGGTCACAAGATACGGCTATGTTATGGCCAGAAGGACCCCACCTTCTTTACACAAGTAGAAAACAACCAAACCAAGATGTGGTCAAAGGTGATTCCTCCTCCCACATTGTTTCCCTTTTTGAACTATTCTTCAATCCATGGAGCAGTTGAGAAACAGGTATGCGTCTCCCCTCCCCCCACCTCCCATCAAAACCTGTAAGACACACAAGGAAATCCAAAGCCGCAATGATAAAGAAAAAAACGAAAGAAATCCTCCTTGGCTTGTTTTTCCAGGGTGGCCAGGCAAGGTGTGAAAATCCGTATCTCCCTCTGGGCTGGCAGGTGGAAGGTTCCGGGAAGGCTGCACTCCCTCTTCCCGCACCGCTCTCACGTCCGGGCTGTTCTCCCACCCTCAGCCTCCCCCAAGGCCTGCTTCCTCCTCCGCCTCTCTGCAGCCAGGCCTCCCCTGCGGTCTGGGCCAAGGCGGCGGGAAAGGCGCCGCTACCTGCAGCCGCAGGACTCCACCACCATGTCCTCATACTGCTTGTAGACCACGTTATTGCCCGCGTCGATGTACAGGATGCTGATGGGAGTCAATTTGGTGGGCACGCAGCAGCTGGGTGGGGTGGAGCCGGGGTCCATGGAGTTCATCAGCGTCTGGATGATGGCATGGTTGGTAGGCTCCAGGTGCGAGCGCAGCGGGAAGTCGCACACGCCCTCACAGTGATAGGCCTCGTACTCCAGGGGTGCGATAATCCAGTCGTCCCAGCCCAGCTCCTTGAAGTTCACGTGCAGTGGCTTCTTGCTGCAGCGCAGCCTCGACTTCTTGCCGTGCCGCTTGCCGTGGCGGCTGGCGAAGGCCGTGCGCCGCCGCCGCCGGCCGGACGAGGGCAGCCAAGGCCCGGCGTCCGGGGCGCCCGACGGCGGCGGCCACGACCCCTCGGCACCAGCGCCCGGGCCTGCTGCCTCGGCGGAGCCCAGCTGCTCGCGCATCTCGGCGAACAGGTTCTTGCGCTGGGATCTGGTGAACACCACCAGCAGGGCGCGCTCCTGCGGGGGCCGCACCCTGCGGCCGAAGCCCACACTCCGCAGGTCCAGGGGCAGCGGCTGCTGGGGGCCCCGCGCGCGCGCCTCGGCCTCCCCGGCGGCCGGCTCGCCCCACGCGGCCCGCAGCTCCAAGCACAGCTGCTTCCAGGGCTGGTGGCGCAGGCCCTGCCACACGTCGAAGACTTCCCAGCCGGCCGTGGGCGCCCCCTGCGGGTCCAGGGTCCGCGCGTCCAGCAGCAGGGGTGACAGGCAGGAGAAGAGCTGCACGCGGAGCGGCCCGGCCGGTGGCCCCCAGGGCGCTGCCGGCGCCTGGCGAAAGAGCCGCAGCTCCGCGCCCACCAGTTCTTCTTTGTCTGAGAGCGTGGACACATCAAACAAATACTTCTGTCTCCGGAGAGGAGTGTGCGAGAGATCGTCTGCGAGATAAAAAATAATTACAGTCAGTTTCACTTAAGGGGGAGATCAGCCCGGTGCTCTTCGGCCGCCCCCGGGAGGAAGAGGGCGGGGAGCGGGGCAGGCCGGCCGGGGAGTCCAGCTCCGCCGGCCCGGGCCTGACCACCCCGGCTCGCAGGCAGGCTGGTGCACGGCGCGGGGAGGGGGCGCACCAGCCAGGCCCCCTCCTCCGGGGCAGCTCCGGACTCCCAGGGCGGAAGTCGGTGACTGTTAGCGAGGCAGCGGCGGTGGCGGTCTCCCTGGTTTTCCCCCCCAAGAGGCTTTGTAACCACTAATGTGCCCTTTGCGGTCGCGAGCCTGGGCCACGCTTCCCCTAGACTTCCTCTAGCTGGCTCGTTCTCATCAGTCATGTCTCAAAAGTCACCTCCTCCAAGAGGCCATCCCCGACCACCCCGATCTAAAGTAGCCTCTCTCGGTCGCTATTTCGGAGGACCCTGGCTTATGATCCAACTGGTACTTAGAATTATCTACAATTGCCTGGTTTGTATTTGTCTCCGTAGGGGTCTGTCTTTCCCAGCAACACTCCGCCCCGCCCCCACCAGCCCATAGGAGCTAAGACGACGTCATTGCCCCTCTTACAAACCCCTGCTTCTAGAGCTGTGCCTGACCTAGAGTCAGTCGGTGAGTGAGAAACTTCCACAACAGCGAGTCTCCATCTGGCTGCCCACCAGCACCAGCCGGAGAATTTCACAACCACCGGCGCGGAGCGCCAGGGCTTGCTACAGCCAATTGAACCAATATCAAGACAGGGCCTGGGCATGGGGGGTTTGTTTGTTGTTAGTTTTTGTTTGTTTGTTTGTTTGTTTTAAGCTGCAAGATGATTTAAAGGTGCAGTTCTACTTTAGACCCACTAGTCTTGGGGTAACATTGCTGCCCATCGGCGGTTTGCTAAGGCATTTCGGCCCAACACAATGCAGACAGAATGAAGAGCTGCTAAGTGATTTTCTTTCTTTCTTTATTCATTCATTCACTAGTCATTTAACAAGAGAAAAAAAGGGCGCTGAGGCTTTCAGAAGTATGGGAGGGGGCAGCAAATGAACAAACAGGAACACCAGGCATCTATCCATTGAGAACATTCTTCAGGCAATGAGAAATAAGCATACCTGGAAGGAGACCTCAGCCAGGGACACTTAGAGACACACACACACACAGAGTGACATTCCCCCATCCCTGCCCCCGCCACGCAATCTAAAATTCTCTTGCTTTGCAACTAATCCCGAAGATGAATTTTTTGGTTACAAATGAGAAAAAGAAATTTAGGAGACATGGAGGGGGTCGCAGTCTCTTAAAATCCAAGGCAAATTCTTCAGAACCAAGGCAAAACTGAGCTTCTTTTTTGACACATTTGTGCATGAAGCCAATCCCACTTCGGTGTGCAAGGCGGAAAGCTAACCAGATTTTCCTGGGCTGCCTTCCCATAAAATATTTACAACCCAGCAAATACAAAAATCCCCAAAGCCCCCAGCTTTCCCCAGAAGCTAGTAAAGTTTGGGTCGATTTCAATAGTAAAAGTGTCACTGGGTCCCTCCTGTGACCCTCACTGCCAGTCCAGATGTAGCCCTGGGGCACTGGCTCTGGAGCCTCAGCCACGCCTAGTTTGTACTTTGGGCTGACTGCAGGGCCGGCTGCCTCACTCTCACACACATGCCCCGACCTGAGATGGAGTGTGGGAAGGGTGACAGAGGTGAAAAGGGAAAAGCTGCTGGAGGCAATTGATTTATGGAAGTCAAGACCTTCAAACCAACCAGGGTCACATTAAAATCAAGGGGAATTCAGCACACTTTCTTCTCCTTCTTTAAAGAAACCTGTGTCTGACAGTACTAAGCCACCGCCCACATCTCTGGACCTAGTGCCTTAGGATACACTTTCTTCCCTCTCTCCCCAAACCAGGGATGTGATGAGAGTGATAAACCTAAGGCACTTGCTGCACTAGCTAAGTGGTGTGAGGCTGACACGTTTCTAATCTTTATCCACATTCACAGAACAGTTCTGTAAGGTAGGTACTCATATTGTTCCCATTTGACAGATGGGAAAACCAAGTCTTGGAGAAATTGGGTTAATTACTGAAAGTCACACAGTTGGTAGGTGGTAAGGGTGAGATCCATCCTTAGATCTATCTAATTCTAGAGTTGGAGTATTTAGCCCCTAAGCCACATTGTCTCTCCACTGTAGTGTAGGTACTGGAGTCTCAAAGCAACCAGGAGTAGCCGGAGAAGGGGGATACAGTCCAAACTGTCTTTGCAGGCCTTGCTAGAAATAAAACCAGGACTCCCTAAGGAAATCATTTCCATCTCTTGTTACAAAATTCTCGAGATGATTTGCCATTGGCTGGAGAGCATCAGGCAGGTGTAAAGAATAATGATTTCTTTATTTCTCTCTCATGCAATATGGGGAAATCAGCCTGCTTTTGTTTTCACTTTTTTTTAAGTGTGAGCTAGTAAATTGTTAGTCTGCACAGCTGAAACCGAGGCAAGCAGCTGTAGAGAGAGGTCTCTTCTGATTCTGCAGCCTTAAGATTTCTGTTGATCTTTCTAGCAAGACCAGTGCAACTCTACCCTTTCCAGCTGTCAGGGCAAAAGTAGAAATGGGGGCTTCGGCTTCCATCCTGGTCACTTCTCTACCTGCAATAGCTCCAGCCCACACTTCAAGGGGCCTCACCTGCATTCACATGGACACCCCAGCTAACCAATCCAAGTGTCCCAGTCCTACAGGTGCTCACATCAGTGCTGTGATCCACTCTTGAGAGGACAGATTGGATGAAGAAGTGCCCAGG
The DNA here is from genome assembly GCA_963574885.1 of Lepilemur ruficaudatus. Classification (NCBI taxonomy): domain Eukaryota; kingdom Metazoa; phylum Chordata; class Mammalia; order Primates; family Lepilemuridae; genus Lepilemur; species Lepilemur ruficaudatus. The sequence continues at coordinate 31,828 of CAUYRT010039347.1, read as the reverse complement.
CCCTGGAAGTGGGTTCAGGGATGTTTGGACAAGAATTCTGTGGCCTGGGTACCTGGAACTTTGTCTAGAATAGTGACTCTCAAAGCCACTACACATGCAGTGGCCCTTAAATCTGCATTGTCAGCATCACATAGGAACATGCTAGAAATGCAAATTCTCTCTAGCCCCAGAGGTTTGTGGTATGGCCCAGAATTTGTATTTCTAGTAAGCTCCCAGGTGATGCTGATACTGCTAGTCCAGAGAATCACACTTTGAGAACCACTGGTCTAGGTGGACTTATCCCCTAGTTTCTTTGGATTTCCCATCTAGTAGGGAGGGACAACATTTGAGGAGGGACAAAACAAGGCTCCCCAAAGCACAGGACCCAGGGCAGGATCTAAGGTAATACTCACCAGAACCAAATCACTACCTCTCCCAGCTCCTTCCTGGCCACCCTCCTCAGGAAGCCACCCCCACATTTTTTTTACCCTTTCAGTTACATGTTCTTTCATTGGGTCTCCAGAACCTCTAACCCCTAAACAGAGGGTCCAAGAAGGCTGCTCTGTGCAGGACCCCTGCAGACCACATTCCCCACCTGTCTAAACCTGTTCTGGAGCCATGCATCACAGAAATAGCCCAGAGGAGGCATCCGACCTGGAGAGTGTATACCATGTGACCCTCAGACCCTTCCCTGCTGACCTGGCATCGCAGAGCCTGGCCCAGCTGCCACAAGCCAACTGTAGGCAAAAAGCCAGCCCTTCACACTCCCTTCCACAAGCCTCTTTTCTCATTAAGTCCTGTATAAATGAGGAGTGATGTCATCAAATGCCCCTCTCCCATCCCCGTGACTAGAAACTTGCACTTTTCATTTCAAAATCTGTTTGTGGCACTTTGTTGCATACTGGAAGTGAATCCGATGCTTTAGGCCCTTAAATTGAAATTGATCAGTACTCGTGGGAGCCTTTTATTTTTGCTTTTAATTTGCATCAACCTGATTTGTTACAGCTTAGCTTGAATCTCAGTTAACTCAGTGTTTGCTGACTATTAGACATGTAAACCCTTCATGTTACAATTGCTGCATTTGTGCTTATCTTTCCCCCCCCCCACACCCCATAAGTTGGTAGAGCAAGGAGGGGAAGGAGAGAAAGAGAAGGAAGGAACAAACCACTGACCTATTTGAAGAAACTCCTTCTTACCTAGGTCAGCAAATAGTAAAAGGCTGAGAGCACCTCATACATACATTTCCGGTGCAGAATTTGTATAAATAAATAAATGAATGAATAAGGAGGGGAGATGTTGGTCAAAGGGCACAAAGTTTTAGTTAGGGTGAAAATAAGTTAAAAAGACAAAAAAAGAAAGCAAGTAAGTGAATAAGAAAAAGATTTAATTACTTGCAAGGTAGATACCATTGCACCCATTTCAAAAGAGGAAACTGGCCTAGAAAGGTAAAGGCATCAGTCCAGGATGAGTGAGGCTGGAGGAAGGAGAGAATCCAACACCAGAGGTGAAAGGAAAAGGTGCCCTCAGCGCCAAATACCTTATGCCGAGGAACCTGAGCCCCAGGAGGGCGGCCTGAGGGGGCCAGAAGCAGCAACAGGGTCCCGTCGCCCCTGGGAGGGCTGCTCCGCTGCACCAGTCTATAGAGGGTTTCTGAAAACCCAAACTTCTTTGTTGGGGGCATAAAGCCCCGCCCCCCACTGCATTTTCCCAAGACATCTCTGAGGTATATGCACGTAGCTTGAAGTCCCTCTTGAGGGTCCTAGTTGGGTATTCCATCACGCTCAGCGTGTGCACCCCAGACTCCAGCTCTCCAGACTGACAGGGCTCCCCAACGCTCCTTCGCGCGCCTGCGGCTCCCATCCTCTGAGTTCACAGTGACGGGGTACTGTTACTGGGCAGGGGTCTGGCTGGGGTCTGGCCCATCCCCACCAGCCTCCTTCAGCGGCTCCGCGGCGCCTTCCACACACGTCCTCCTCCGGAGGCACAGGCCCTGCGACTAGGCGACTGCTCAGAAAGCCGAGAAGACCCCGGGATTTCCAACCTCCACCTTCTAAGCAAGGATGGGGGTGCAGGGATAATCACCCATCTTAGCAAGGGAAACTCTAGCTGTCTTTGCAGCTAAACCTTGCCCCTACCTCGTCATTTACCCCAGCCTGTCATTTCAGAGCCAGCAGCAGCATCCAATGCTTAAGGGGCACCGCCTTTGTGCCAGGCACTTGCTTAGGGCATTGATGGCCGCTCTCACTGTAACCTCATCACTAGCGGTGGGTCCTACTGTTATGTTCATTTATAGATGAGGAAACTGGGGCTTTAAGAGGTATCTTAACTTGCCCATTGTCTTGCAACTAGTAATGGACAGGTATAGAAGGTTTTAATTCCAAGTACAGGGTGGGGAGTGGGTGAGGGTGCTAGTCCTGCTGCCACGACACTCTAGCAGGGTCCTGTTTGGGCAAGAGGGAGCCAGGAAACAGGACACACATTCATCATCAATGTAACAACACAAGGTGGGCCTGGTTCCCCCAGAATTCCACCCCCTCTTTCTTTACTAGGAAAAAGACCTCCAAGCTCAGACTTTATGGCTGGGTTTGGGGTCATTTCTCACCTAGGTCTCTCAGCTTCAGCACTGCCCCAAGGTTCCCACATCCGTCAGGTTGGAAAAAGAGCCAGGTGTACTGGTGAATAAAAATCAGCCCCCCGCCCTTCCCCCTGGAGTGTGAAGGCCTCCTAGAATAATCTGTGCTCCAACTATTTAGTGTCACCCTGGAAACTGGAATACAGTGATTTAGGGACCTGCAGAGGATGTACTCCTCCTGAGGCAGGCCCCTGTTGAGATGTGAGCCTTGCAAACTGTTGCAGCTCAGTGAAGCAATCCACACAAGCCACCCTTTCTAGGGCACTCTTGCTTTACTACCCAGCACAATAACAACTGCAAGAGCAAGCACTGGTGTAGCATTTACTATGTGTTGGGCATGATCTAAATTCTTAACTTGTGATAACTCATTTAATCCTCAGAACCACCTCTGAGAAAGGTATCACTATAAACTAGAGCACAGAGAACTTAAGAGTAACTTGCCCAACATAGTGGTAGAGCTGGCAGTCTGGCTCCAGTATCCGTGCCACCTCCCTAGACATCCCAGCCCTGATCTCTGTGCCTGGTAGAAACACTGAGAAACACTTTCATGCTGCCCATGCCTGGATGGAGGGCATCAATCCCTGGTCTCCAAGAGTCACTCACTTCAGCAGAACTTTGGCAGTCACTCTTTCAGCAGAACAGAAGGAATGCCAACAATTGGACTTTTGAAAGAGGACTTAAGAGGAAACTTAACAAGGCCACTGAGGGGAGCAAATAAGATAAGGTGTGGGAAAGACTTTTGAAGATGGTATGCAAATGTCAGTTACTACTGGCAATATGGAATTTAGAATCTAAGAGACATAAATGTGAATCCTGATCTGTGATTTAGTGGCTGGGTGACTTTGGGTAGACTGGGTTACATAATCTCTCCCAGCCTCATATGCCTCATCTGTAAGATGGGAGAACCCCCTCTACCTTGCAGGGTCATTGTAAAGATCAGAGTCAAGGCATCCAGGGCTGTGCATGGCACATGGAAACCCTCAAGGAATGCAGCCAATATTATTACAACTACCTACATCCTGGTAGAAGAAGGTGTACTTGTCTTCCTCTTGGCCTCCTTTCAGGAGACATGATCCAGATCTCTCTACAAGATTTCCAGAAGTGAGTGGAAGAAAGGTGTAGGCAGCATGGGTGAAGCAGGGGCTTCCGGTTCCTGCTTATCTGAGGCCAAGCAAGGTTGAGGCGCATAGGGGCTGCAGCCTCACCCCCTCACTGGGATTCTTCCTAGTCCTGTGAGGCCATATCACACTCCCTCCCACAATGCCAGGTGAACAGATGGCCTTCACCCCAACTTCATCAGGGATTGAACCTCTTCTTGAGGTTTCCTCTTCCGCAAGTTCAGGGCCAATGATAACCCATGGGCTAACATATACGATTCCCTGGTAACTCAGAGCAGCCCTCAGAGGCCTGGGAATTAGTCTCTTTCACCCCCTTGGTGCCATTTTGTGGAGCACAATCTGTCTACAGAGCCAGTCTGAGGTGAGGATAGGAAGGCCCATGTTCCCAATCTTTACTCGGCAAATGGCCACACACGTTGGGAAGACGGCAATGAATGACTCCCTGGGCTGCAGCCCAAGGCTGGGCCTGTGACACCTGTCAGTGGGAAAGGCACTCTCCATGGTCTGTCAGTTTGTGTGCTCCCTGACACACACTCTGGTCCAGCTTTCTTTGGGTCTGTTAGCTTCCCCAGTGCCTTCTCGAATAGCTTGTCCTGCATTTCTCAGCCTCTTTTCTCCTTCCAGAGAGCAGCCAGGTCCAAGGCAAGTTCTCAGCGCAGTCTTGGAGAGGCTTTTCCACACTCTCTCGGGACTGCAGACCAGTGCCCTCCTTTTCACAACAAGCCTGGGCCTCGTGGACCCTGTGAGTTAAGCGAGTCTGGTGGCCTGGCTGGATCCTGAAGAGAAATCTCCATGTCCACACAGCAAGTTCTGGCTCAACGTGAGGAAAATGAGTGAGGCTGGGAGAAAGGAAGGGAAGGAGAACCTCCATTCCCACCCGACTGAAAACAACTTCTGCGTGTGCCCTCGCTTAGGGGCCTCAGGGCGGCCTTTAACTGCAGTAACTTCAACCCCGAGGTTGCAGATTTCTGGAGGGCACCTCCAACAAGATTTCAAAGGCGCTTCAGGGAGACTCCTTTTGTCTCTATAGGCTGAAACGGATTTATTTACAAAGTAGTTTTCATGAATTTAGTCGGAAACCCTGGTGTGCTCTCCTAAAGGACCAGAGGGCCAGAGAGGCAAAGCCAAGATCAAGGACATATCACCCCAGGCGTCCACTCTGGGCGATTCCACTCTGGACTCCTGACCACAGTGGCTCAAATCTTAACTTGATATCACTGTGGATGAAACCCTAACAGAAGCTTGGTACTGTCCCTGCGCTCCAGACCCTCCCTCCCCATCTCTCCGCAGTGCGGAAGCAGCCTGCGCCCCGGCGTCCCCCGCTGGTGGGAGCCCTTCCCCTGGGACCCCGTGTGCTGCGCCCGGACAAGGTTGATTTGCTGGGGGCCTGTCCTGCACTGCCGACCAGTAGGGTCACCCGGGGGCCCAGAGGCACGGCACAGGCCCTCTAGGAAGGCTTCGGGAGACGGAAAGGACTAATCGTCAAGCCGCCTTCAGGGCTGGAACATGATCTGGCAGCTTGGCTTGAGAGCTTAGAGATCAAAAGTAGAAGGAAAGGTGCCCATTTTATGCGGCTTTCCCCTCCCCGACAAATTCTGAGGTTGCAGGTGGGGGAAGGGGTTCAAATTGGTGGATAGTCACGAGGCTGGATATTGGACTCTCAGCGGCCAGGGATCCTGCGCAGGAGAAATCGCTGCGGTATTTCTTTAAAGTGCTGGACCAGGGGTAGCCTGTGAAGAAGGGATGGCCACAGTCCCGCTTCGCTGCGTTCGCTTTGATCTAACTTTCGAAGCAACGCGGCAAAATGGGATTCTGGGGCCCTGTTCTAGCCTAGCATCGTTCACTTTCGGTCTCCACAGCGCATCAGAGGGGCAATGGGCTGGGAAGTGGAATCTGGGCTGGACCAATTCCCCTGGATGCCGGGTTTGTAAAGCGGGCGCACGGATTCTTCTTGGCTCCTACGTTATTTAGGGATGCCCCTGCCCCCCGCGAAAGCCAACCCAGTGCGCTGCTCCAGTTCCGGCCCTCTGCCCCTCTCCCCTGGCTAAGTCTCACCAGCTCCGGCCAGAGGCCCGCCCCTCGACTGTCTTGCACGCCCCTATCGGGTCCCTAAACCGTGCCCCGCCCCCAGGCGCCTGGGCTACTAGCTGCGCCGTGCGCTTCCCTAGGAACGCGGTCCAGCGCCGCCCGCAGCCCGCCTGCTCCAGGCTCCCGCAGCCCCTCTCCCCAAGCCACCCAGTCCTCAGCCTCCAGCAGTGCTAACCGACTGCCCAGGAAGGCAGAGAACGGCAACCCTGGAACCCATTAGGCCAACGAGGACCTTTTTAATTCCTGTAAACAGGAGATACTATTTAACCGACTTTGAGCTTAAAAATAAACAGCCGGGGCTGGGAAGGCGGAGTGGGGCGGGGGGCAAGCAACGGAATGGCGCGGTGGGTCCACAATCCTGCACTCCACACCTCAAGGGCTTGGCTGAATTATGTCCCCTGGTCCAAAGAGCGTCGTTTGACCCGGGTTATTCAATACTCGAAGGGTTATCGAACTAAAGCCTTTCACTTTACTTAAAAGCCCCCAGGGATTATTGTTGATTTGCTCTGGCTTGTTTGATGCACGCAGTAGTGCTGGCAGGAAACAAAAGTTCTCATTCTGCTGTATTTCCATCATACCATCTTCCCCCACCTCTACATCCTATTCCCTTTTCCCCCCTAGCCCCACCGCCCCTAAAAGACTTCACTTTCGAGGAGGTGTGCAAGAACCTCGAGAATACGGCCCGGAAAAATGGATTGCCCTAGGGCCTCCAATGCAGCGCCCTGCGTTCCCCACGGGTTCAGGCGACACTATCCTCTCTGATAGGAAAGAGGAGCTTTCACGTCCGGATTCAGTTTGGGATGGGGGAGAAGAGAGATTCACAAGGCCTGTTGTGATCTTTGACTTGGATGCCTTTTTCTTTTTAATGTGCAGAAACCACAAAGATGTTTGAGCACGTTTTTTCGATCCCCTCCCCCACGCAAACTCCCAGAGGCCTGAAAGCCTCCCGTGTTGGGGAAAACTCTGTGTGTCCCTCTCAGACTAGCTCTCCTTGCCAAGAAAAGTCGCCAAGAATCCCTGCGCAACCTGCTTTCTCGCTGCAGAAGATGCTAGATGTTCTTAGCTTCTTGCTTTTCACTGCAAGGCAGACCTTAAGGCCTTAGGGATTGAGATGACAATCACCGATATTTAATAACAAGCCAATGGCTAAGGGGTTGATTTGTGGCCTTAAACATGTCTTAATTATTCCACCTAGAAGGGCAAAACAAACTTCTAGTTTAAAACTTGTTTTCCCCTACCCTGGGGCTTTTTCCAGGTCTACCTGGCTGGAGGAGGACCCTGAACCTGAACTGTGGAGCAAACTCTGTGCCCGCGCTCATGCAGGCGCTCCCTCACACGCACACACTTGAACGCTTAGCAAGCCTTTTCCAAGGCTGTTCCCTCTTTCCGGGGAAATAAAGCCTAGATTGGAACCTTCTGCCCAGCTTCCTCATTTGGCCGTCTGGTCTGCATTAGTGTTTTTATAAGGGACTCAAACAAATCGAATACAAGGTCACCAAATAATTAACAGTTGTGAATTCCCTCCGTCCCCATTAAAATACTTCCCTGCTTATATTTCATTTTCCGTTTGCCAAAGACAACAGGGTCCCGGGCAAAAGCACTGCCGCGTTGATTACACCACTCTGCAGCTCAGGTCCACCCAGAAACCCGCTGTTTTGCATAAACATGACGTACCAGCTGAACTTCAATAGCGAGGGAACCTTGCAACTCTTCAAATGCCCTCCCTGCAGCGGGGCTATCCCCAGAATTGTCCTGTTCTGCCCTCCGATAACCGCGACCCAGAAGGTAAACGGAGAAGCCAACAAACGATTGGTGGCAAACTATCCTGAGAGTTATTTCTAGGGTATCAGTTCCTCGAGGATGTTCCCATCTCGTTTTGGTTTTTATCTGTTCCTCACCGCCTTCTTTCTGAAAGTGCATTGTACAAAAAATCTTAAAGGGTATTCTTATTTCAAAGTCATCTGGAAACCTAACTCAAGCAATAGTCTTAGACTCATTTTGGTTCCCTCATCCTTGAGAGTTGCGTTTTTGGCCCCTTGTTAGAATTATGTGGCTCTTTCACTACATAAATTGAAAGTCTGAGTTTCTCTCGCTAACACACACTTTCTCTCCCCTACCTTCCTCCATCACTGCCTCCTATCCCCCCATCTCTCAGCCCTGTTGAATTCATGGAAGTTCTGATTGTCAGCCTTTTCCAGGCCCCAGGGTTGGGGGGCCAGGGCCCTGGTACAGTGGCCTTTTAATGAGTTATATCATGAGCTAACTGTAATTTCACAGTATCCAACCTTGTCCATTCTGATCCTATGACTGCATCAACACACACGCACACACTTTCTCATCATAATGGATCCCAAATCATTTTAAAAGTACAATACAGGGACATTTTGAAAATCAGGGGACAACATGGTTTGTGCCTCTGCAAAAACAAGCACAGAAGGCACAGCACAAATTCAGATTCTTAAATCCAAAGTTCAACTCAAACTCCTAACTGGGTCTTAGAAAGTTACAGAGGAATATTAGACTGGGGGGAAAAACTCTCAATTATTTAACTTCTGCTTCTTGCCACCATCCATTAGAAACCTCCTCCCCCCTTACCCTATCTAAATAGTGCCCTAGTTAAACATGCAGGGGCTATAATCTTAAATAAGCTTCACTCTCACTAGCTGTGTAACCTTAAGCAACTTGCTTAACCTCTCTGTCTTCATTAATTCACCTAAAAAAGGAGAGATTATAGCACTTTCCTCAAAAGTGGTTGTGAGAATTAAATGAGATAATTCATGCAGCAAATTTTAGTGCAGTACGTGGCACAACAAATGTTCAATAAATCTTGGTTATTATTATTACCCCTAGATATCTGGAGAGCAAACAGAAAGAGAGACATTAAAAAAAAAAAACTTGCCATCAAGTCTCATGGTGGCAGGGGGTTGGGTAGTACAGAACTTGCTTTCTTCATAGACCTAAAGCACCCTTCATTTACCTTGGGTATAGTTTATCACTGCTCTCCCATTCTCGACTAAGGGCTTCAGGTGTGACTTCTGAGGTTCCCGGGGTGGAGAACGCTTTTTATTTTTAAACAAATATTGTGCATGAGTAAGTCGCTCATGCCTCGTGAACAGGCTTCAGAGTCCCTTCCTTTTCTTTGCTCCTCCCGTTAAGGGACCCCTGGCTCCTCCTAGCCAAGCCTGCCCCACTCGATGGCAATTTAAACATCCCCTAGGCAAGGCGCCAAGTGAGCACCTCGGCCCAGCTCTAGGCAGGCTGCTGCTCTTTCCTCTTAGCCAGGCCATCCATGGGTTGGGGGAGGGGATATTGGGGGGTTTGGCGCGGTTAAAAGCCCCACGTGAGAGGGGCGGAAGTCCTCGCCAGGAGCCGGGGATGCGCGGCTGGCGGGTCCCTTCCATCATGGGAGACGAGACACCGTTTGATGTGTTATGACATGAACCCTCAATTAGATCGCTGAGTTGAAACACTCCAATCAGGGGCCCGATGCTAAGCAAGCCCCGGAAGGTCCAGCCCGAGGTCACCGCCGGTGACACATCAAATCAAAATCAGTGAGAGGGAAAGTGAGGCTTTCCCTTTATCAAGCTGGGGCTGCAGCCAGCAACGTACCCCCCGCTCTGTGCCCCCCTCCCGCCCGCGGCTCCGCACTCCTTTGCCCCCGCGCGGCGTGCGACAAGCCGCACCGCCTTCCCAGTCAACGAACTGCCTTTCTTCGCGGAGGAGACCGTGCCTTTGAAGCTGCGGTCCGGGTGGTCACGCAGCGTCTCGTCCGGCCCTGGACCTCTCACATCCCCAGCCCTCGACGACGTTCCAGGGTTGAAGCCGGACGTCTGGATCTCAGTCCGTCTGGTCTGGAGACCTTGTCTCAGGAACAGAGGGCTCCCAGCCCGGGTACACAGCCAATCCCTCCTCTACGTCAGGCGTACGGGGGCTCACAGTGCAGTGCCCGCTGTGGGGGGAGGTGAGGCTTGCAAGACAAACAAGGGTGAAGCGAGCTCGCGTCTGCGCGGTATTTGGGATTTCCAGAGATCTCCCAGCTCTTGCCTGAATGCCGAAGGCTTCCCAATGACACCTCGGAACAGCCCGCAGGGTCCCTCGGTCCAGTGCCAAACTCACTTGGCGCTTCGACCCAGTTAGGGTGCCTGCTTCGGGGAGAAGAGGAGATTCTTGCCACTTCCCTCCTGGGGAAAGAGAATGTGTGCCCAAAGCCCGCCAGCCTAGGCCTGTGAGACTTCTTCTCTTGAGCAAAGGCCTGTTGAGTAGTTTTCTCTGAGTTTCCTTAGTCTCTCCTTCGGCAAGGGCAATAGAGAAGGTGGGCGATTAACAGAGGACTTGGAGGGAGAGAGACAACAGTGGCTGGGAGGAGTGGGAAGAGGGGAAGGGGGTTGGCAAGCTGCGCTGGTAGCCGGAGGCTGGGGACCCAGTTGCAGTACTAGCAAGAAGCCACGTGTCTTTGCAAAGGTGACTTTAATAGTCCTAAAATCATCATAAAATACCCGGCGTTAATTTGCTGTCCGGACCTTTCAGCAGCTCATGAACCTCGCTGACCTCGGGCTGCAGCCGCAAACCTGGCGTGGTTTTGAGCAAGGAGGGCGACTACCAGTGACAGGCTGGGGACAAGAGCTGGGGCAGAGTCCAGCGCTGAGGGGCCGTTAACCAGCTCTAAAAAGCTTGGAGAAGGTGCAAACACCCAAGGCAGCTCTGGCGAAGCAGCTTCTTCACCCGAACCCCAGCGCTGACGGGCTCCTGGGCCACCCCACTTTCACTGACCTGCAAATGGGAGGACCTGGAACCCATCAAAGTCACGGAACTAAGTCTGGAGAGGATGGGAAGAGGATAGCTGCCCAAATCTCTTTTATCTCCTTCCTTTCTTCTCATCTTACTCCCTTTCCCCCTCCTTTCTTCTTTCTCCCTTGCCTATCTCCTTCCACATTTCTTCTGTCTCTCCGCTTTAGGAGCTCAGTTTCCAATGCCTGTGGATCGCTCCCCAATTTCTGGGACAGGGTTAGCTCGAGGCTTTCTTGAGGGCGCTGGCCTCGCTGCGGACCAACGCCGGTGTCAAGAAAGGGCCGCAGGGGTTTCCGCAGACACTGCCATACGTTCGCGCTCCGAAGGGACAAGGGATGGCGTCCCTGGGAGAAGAGCAGAGGAGCTGAGAAAGGTGGATGGGCACACCCACGTGCCCTTCTGGATTAAGTACCAACAAACCCCAAAACTTAGCCATCCTTGATCCTGACCCGTCGGGCCAGATGCTGCCGCTGTCTCTGCAGAAACACCCATTGAGGCCTGGGAGCCGCCCGGAGAGCGACGCGAAACAGCCGGAGGGCACTGCGCACCCGCCAGGCTGACCGTCCCCACACCCGGCGCGGGGACTAGCGGAGAACCCGTGCGGCGGCTGGACCAGGCACTGCCAGTCGCTGCTAGCAGACCTGCTCCTCGGACAGCGGGACTCGCTCGTGCGGGCTTTTCCCAGAGCGGACCGGAGCTCGGGTCCGGTCACTCATTCCTCTGGCCCGCTTGGTCTGCCCCAGAAGCTCAGGCCTCATATCGCGCATCCCGAACAACCTAGGACCCCCGAGGCACGGATTCCATTACTCCCTGCCCCAGCCCTCTCCAGCCCCGATCATCTGCCCTCCGCCTCCTGTCCTCCACGTTTCCCCCACCAGCCACCAGATGAGCGGCCACCACGCCGCTTTCTGCAACAGATGAGAGGATGAAGGAAGGAAGGAAGAGGGAAAGAAAGGAAAAGAAGGAAGCTAGAAAGGGAGGATTACAGACTGGGATAAAACCTGTAGCCGCATCCAGAAACTTACTCGGGCTTGAGAAAAGGCAACTTACGCAGAGAAAAGGGGAAGTGTCCAGAGCGGGAAGGAAATTCACAAATGCAGCCTCCTGCAGGAGCCGGAGCAGCGTCCTGGCGGCGGAGCTCCAGCAAGAGGAGTCGGGCGGTTTCTTTGCCACTTACCTAATCCCTTGTCTACAAAGCTGGTGATCGTATTAGCCGACTTGGAAGACTGGAAAAAGCTGGCATTGATGCCCAGCTTCTCGGCGATGGAGTAAGTCCTGTAGATTGACAGCATGTACTCGTGGGGCACCACGCGCGGACCCCTGCCTGGCTGCTCCTGCGCCTGGGGCTGCTGCGGCGACTGCCGTTGGGGCTCGTCCTGTGGCCGTGGCTGTGGCTCCTGGCCCTCCGGGGGCGCCTGGCCTGCGGCACTCTCTCGCGGCGCCCGCGGCATCTTCCCTTCTTTGCGGCTCCGCATGCCCTTGGTGGAGCCCAGCTCCGCGGACGAGGAGGAGGATGAGATGGACGCCTGCTGGAAACCCGGCAGATCCCAAAGAAAACTGATGAGGAAGACGGCCGAGAGCAGGACCCTGGGAGTATCCATGGCGTGCAAGTGGCTGCTTCTCCCCAAGAGGCGGCGGCGGCGGAGCAGGGCGCGAGGGGCACGGAGAGGCTGGACAGCGGCCGGGGCCCGGCTCCTCGGGCGGACTCGGAGTGCAAGGAGCCGGGTCCCAGCCACACAAACCCCGGCCCTGCCACGCCCCCTCCCGCCCCTCGCCGGGAGGGGAGGGAGGGGTGGGGAGAGAGGGCAGAGGAGGGTTGGAGAGGGTGGGAGGAGGGACCGGGTGGTGCGGGCAGGAGGTGTGGGGGAGAGGGGCCGCGGTGCGCCGGTGTGGCAGGAAGACGCAGCGCCCCCGCGGGACGCGCGCGGGGTTGCCAGGTGGTGCGAGCAGCGCGGGCCCCAGGCGCTGGCTGGAGGAAGGCGGACGCTGCCGTCCGGTGGCGAGGGAGCACAGGCCAGCCCGCAGAGCCGGGGTACCCCTCGAACCCTCGGAGCCTCTGTCCCTCCGCGGCACCGCGCGGGCCCTCGGTCCTCGCCAGCTGCCTGCACTTGCCTGGGAGCAAGCGGCCCAGGAGGAGGGAAGCGGCGGCGGCGCCCCCAAGAGATGGCTCGGAGCAGGCGCCTCTGCACCAGGCTGTGCGCTGGCTCCGGGCGGTGGTACCTTCCCTCCTCCGCCCCAACCGCGCAGCCGGCCGTTCGCCCCCTTCAGGGGCCAGCCTAGAGCCAGAGAAGCCTCTCCCAGGGCCAAGAGCTGGGCCCAGCTCCGAACAGCCCCATTTTCTCGGTGGGGTACCGCTCTCCACAAAAACAGGCGTCTATTCCCGACCCTCGAGGTCAAGCAAAGGCCACGAGTCTTTAGAGTTTGGATCGATGCTAAAATCTGCTGTGCTCCCCTGCAGGCCCCAGCCTCTCCTCTCGCAGTCCCCAACCTCTTCTGGCGCTGGCTTTAGCCGCTTCATTTCTCCTTGGTCTGCTCTCGGGCTCCTAGTCCCTCTCGCGGCCTGCCCCCGCCTCCACTGCATCCCCATTTTTCCTCTCTTCTTTCCCTCCCGCCTTCAGGACTTCCTCCTTGCCCAAGTTCCCTCTGCATTCCAATCCCTCTTTCCCCAGCCTGCTTTTCTTCTCGAACTGCCCTCCCATCTCTGTCTTCCCACCCTCTCTCTTCCTGGCCTCCCCCCTCCCCTTTCACTGGACCCCTCCCTTTGCAGCTCTACCCCAATCTGTTTCTCTTCAGTGCAGCCTCGCCCCATCACGAGTTTCCTTTATCTGTCCCCAGATTCCCCGTGCCTGTCTTCCCCGCCCACTGCCTCGCTCACTGCTGGGCCTGAACGCAGGAAGCCCAGGCGCAGTGCGCCTTCTGTCTCCCACAGTGGTCCGTGCCCTGGACTGCTCTGGACGGAAGTTTCCCTACGCATTAGTTGGGTGCTCAGGCACCAGCCATAAAATGCCCTCCTTTGAGCGTGCCAACAGCTCTGTGAGGTTGGTGTGACTGTTTACATTTTCACGGATGAGAAAAATAGGACTCAAAGGGGATAAGTGACTTTTCCAAGGCCACTCAGCCAGGAGGCTATGCAGCCAGGGACAGAACCCAGGCTCTGACCCCAAGCCCATTGTTCTTCTCATACAGCGTAGAAGAGTCATCCCTGGACCAACATCTCTATTTCATTTCTTGCTTTTTGCTTTTCTTTATGGTTTCATTTGATGTCAGGTGATTTCCTCGTCCCCCATGTTGCTGTGTGTGTGTGTGTGTGTGTGTGTGTGTGTGTGTTCCCCAACTCCCTCCTCCCCTTGAGCTCATTCCACCCCTCTTACTTTTTCTTTTTCAATCCCTCTTCTGTCCCAGTAGGGACCACTCACCTGACAGCCTGCAGGGGGAGGGAGTCTTGTTTCCCTGCTCCCTGCATGCCTTTAACTTCCTGCTGGTCTGGACTATGCCCTCCATTCTGGACACTGGCCTCCTCCAAGTAATGCAAACACTCACAGAGAACTCCTGTCAAGCATGGTTCTAAACCCTTTACAAACGTTATTTTATTTAATCTTCGCAACAATCCTAGGCTAAGTGCTGTAGCATCCCTATTTTACAGATAGGGAAACTGAGGCTCCAGAGTCTGGGTTCTTGGCTACTTTCCTCTTGATCTCTGTGGATGCCCTGCTGGTCCTATCCCAATTCTACTTAAGTCCCCTTGTTTTGGTTTCATGGTTGTCAAGTTCTGAGACCTTATGTTCGAAGATATTTTACTATAACTTTTTCTTCCTTCCTCTCTCTGTGCTTTAAAGTGGTTTATTATTATCTACCCAAATAAAAGGAAATAGAACTGAAAGAAAAAATTATTTGTCAGATTTTTACTACCACAACAAATTAAAATGTTTTTGCTTTTGGTTTCCTTTCTACTCCTTCTTGATTTTTGTCCTGTTCATGTTGCAATCCAGGGATAAATACTATGTTGTTTTCTTCCTTTGTCACTTAACATTTTACTACTAAGTCCATTGCCTTCACTCTCTCTCCTCTATGTCCCTCTGCCTGTCTCTGCAGGTCTTGATCACCTGTCTACTGGCCTGCACATGCCAACTCTACAAAACCATAGATGCAAAACTCCTCATTTCTCACTTTCAGTAGCAACATTTCCCCTCTGCCTCCACCTGCCACCCCTGCGATGCACGTGGTCTTGTTTGGCCCGCTGTGTCTTGCTCTGTGCATCCACTTCTCAAGCGTCATCCAAGGGAGGCTTCCTCCTTGTGGTCTGTCTGCATCCCTTACCCCAGGGAAACAAACACTTGCGGTTTGTGTTATCAGTATTTTAATTTCTATCAGTATGGTGTCTGGTTAATGATGATTCATGGTTTCAGACCCTCCATCCTGTAAGTACTGTCTGTTTCCTGCCTGCAAAGGGAGCCCTGTGTGTTCTGTCTTCATTTTGCCCATAGCAATTATTATCCGCTACAAGTTATCAGTAAACAGGAAACAAAGTAATGAGCCTATTGCTGTGGCTTAGGAACCTCTCATCCTGCTAGGTGGAGTCATATGGAATCATAAATGACACTGGGGCAGGGACCACAAAGGATGTGGTCTGTCATCCTTGGGGATCCCCCTAGGGCAGATACTACCTTCCTTCATTGCTACCAGCCTCAGGCCTTTGCTAGGCAAGTTCTGGCTGTTCTTTGCCTGAAAGAACTGCAGTGATCATTCTACAGATGACGAAACAGAAGCACAGACAAACTCAGTGGAGGGGCCTGAGGCTGTAAGCTAGTCAGAAATATAACTAGGACTAGGAACCAAGAGTTTCAGACTCAACCCAATGTTTCTCCTGTGTTAAAAAAAGTTATATTGCAAATATCGTGACAATGATCCGCAGTAATATATAATGCCTGATCTCTTCCTCCCCAGCCCAGTAGGTATATTTCAAATAGGAATCCACCCCAGTGTTAGGGCCACACCAAAGCTTTTGCTGTGTACTGTAAGAATAAAGATACAAAGAGCGAACGACAAGTCAAAAGCTGCTTTTAGATCTTCACAGAACATTTTGAGTCTTTGAAATAGTGCTTATAGATGAAGAACATAAAAAAAGAACGTTGAGATGACCTGAGAAGGTCTGACGCAGGCACCTCTTTAGCAGCTTGACTGTGGCATGCTTTTAGTGGTCAGCTGCCCGCCTGTCGCCCATAGCTTTGAAATACAGACAACTGTGCAGGATGGTATCTCCTGCCCCCCTGTGGCTACCGAGGGAGTTACCGGTGGAGAACCAAATCAGTATCGGACAAGGGAGTTGACAGGCATTTTCCAAATAAGGGATAATGACACCTATTAACATAATTTTAAGAAATTAGAGTCATTCCTAAAGTGTGTATAGCATTTGGCAACAAAACATCCGAAATGAAAGATCCGCCCACCCAGAAATATAGGACCAAAAGCGAATAGAATTGTCCCGTTATTATCTCAAATCTGTGCTGTTATTGTTTTAAAGTTATTATTTTATATTAATCTAGGAAGAGAAAATTCTATTAAATAAGTAAAAGAGCTTATCTCTTTTATTTTATTTTATTTTTCACTAGTGTCACTTAAAAAGCAACTGCTATAAAAGTGACTGAGGATGCTGGACTTTGGTATGGGCACTGCTCACAAGTGAAGCAACCATTCTTTAAGGGGCTCTAGAAATATACCCTAAGAAGACATCATAGCACCTGAAATTTTGCACAAATGGAGTAACTTCTTTAAGGTACTGTCTTCATAAAGTCCCAGTTAAAATACAAGCATCATCTAATAGGATCCATATTTATATTTTACTACCATTATTATATTATTCCAAATAAATAGATAAATTAATAATCTGATAAGATCACCTAACTGTCACCTATGTGGCCCAAAAGAAATTAGACTTAAGACTGGCGTGTTATGATTATAAGACAAATAAAAATCTAGGGCAGTGAGTTTTAAATTTTGTTCCTTTGCACTCTTAGAGTTTCAGGCAAGAAGGATCGGGAAGAAACCAGTTAGCTGAAGCTCAAATTGCCCATACTTGCTTCAGCCTGAGCAGTCCTGACTTGATCTGTTTTTGATAATTTTCATAAAATTTCATCTGCAGAGAAGGTCCCTCAAAAAAGAAAAGAACATGAAAGCTATTGGCTCACAGTACTGAGCATACTCAAAGGGTAGTTAAGGATGAAAAATCGGAGCAGTCCTGAGCAGCAGGAGGAAAGGTGAGGACTCTGTTTGCTTCAGGCAAGTGGAGAAATAGAAACAAGAAACCTGGGAAGGGTACATCTAAGATAAAACTTCTCCTTCACCACTTAGGCTGAGAGGCACCAGCCCCGTTAATACCCTCTGCTTTCCCCAGTTTATATTGAGACTGATTGTTCCATTTCTTTGTTCATTTGTTTATTTCTAGACAGAATAATTTGCAGAGAAGTTAAATGAAATGAAATGCAGAGTTGCACCAGATGACATAATACTCTGGACCCCAGCTGAACGAGAAATCAGAGGTTGGGCCCATCCCATGCATGCCACCAGTATGACAGCACTGAGACTGGTAGGGAATTGGAGTCCTAGCTCTGGATATTGAAAGCAGCACAATGGACTCACTGGGGGAATCAAACCAACCTAATCACTGTTCTTCTTCGGTTCCACTGCAGGGCAAGTTGATGTCCAACCACATTGTAGTTTGCCAACACCAGTGGTTCTCAAAGTGTGGCCCCTGGAGCAGCATCACCTGAAAACTTGTTAGAAATGCAAATTCTTAGGCCTCACCCCAGATCGACTGAATCAGAAACTCTGGGGCTGGGGCCCAGCAATCTGTGTTTTTAACAAGCCCTCTGGGGTTCTGATGCATGTTGAGGTTTGGGAACCATTGGCCTATACCATGAAATAGAGGCAAGTTACCTGCCAAGAACTTCAAGAAATGCTTTGATTTTTAAGGGAAAGCTGTAAAGGAAATGCATAGTATGCAATTTTATTTTCAAATTAATGATTCTCATTCCTAATGAGCAAATAATTTTCATTCCCCATGTGAACCAGGTGTATTTAATTGCCTACAGCTATACCAGGCTAAATGTGGCTAATCTGGCATGATCTCTAAAAATAAGTGGATTTGGGCCTTCTTAGAACCCAAAAGGAAGACAGAAACCACATCAGAATGGAGCAGACTGCAGTCATCTTCTTATACACTGTGAATGTTGAACAAGGGGCTGAGAGAGAGCTGGAGGTTTGGATCTCAGTTCTGTCGCTTCCTAACTATCTGAACTCAAACTCTTCTAACTTTAGTTTTGTCATTTCAGATGGAGGTGCAAATATGTTCCTCTGGGTTTTCTGTGCAGATTACATACAACCACATGTGTCATTCTTTACCACTGATATTAGTACGGTGATCATTAATTAGTCCAGTATTTGGATTTTTTAAATATCAAATTTTCTCTGTTAATCTTAGTAGTTCTCAAGCTTTATACCTTTGTTTGGGAATTACATTTTAAAATTTCAATTTAACTAGCTTTTATATTCTCTTAATAATTTCTTTTTGTTAGTAACTTCTCTAAAAGGGCTAAGTTTGTTTGACACAGCAAGCTTTTACTGTATTTCACTGTGAATTTGTGGCAACACTTTTCCTCTGTAATGATTTGACATGTTTTATGTTTGTCCAAATACTCTAGATTAGAAACACATTGCAGTTTGCTAATAGGTATTGGGATACCTAAATCGAGCAGACGAAGTGCCTTCTCAAACGAGCCTCTAGGATGCTTATACGAGAGTAAAGATGATTAAATTCTGGGAATGATTTGATCCTTGCCAAATCTTGCATAGAAAATAACAATTATATAGGAAATTGTCTTTCCTGTTTAGGATCAGATTTGGTTTGAAAAATTACTACCAACTTTGTAAACATTAAAATAGAAGCAATAAAGATGTGAAATTTCACACAGGGGATCTACAATGTTTGGGTAATTATAAGCATATGGCTACTTTACATGAGATCTCTGTTAAAAGTGTATTTACTAGGGCTCTGGGAAAACAGAGGTTCTCAAATTCAGAGTTTATTTACATGCACTGAGAATGTCACATTTACTATCAATTCATCATAATCTATTTTTGCTTCAGAACTCTAAATAGTATTAGCTACATGATCACAGTATCTGTTGTTTATTGCCCTCCTATCTGTTAATATACCAGGTTTTACTCATGAAAGAAATTGCAAAGAACAATGAACTACTCAATCAAAAGTGTTGAATGATTTCTCAATAATTTTAGAAAAACATTCATATATTTTATGTTAATATTTAGGGCATATACCTGCACTGACTAATTTCAACATATATTCTAGTCATATAGAAATGACTGGTGTGCTAAGTTAATTTATGTGCTTTTTAAAAACAGTACTCCAATGTATCTGTTCCTAGGAATCACTAAAAATAAATGCAATTTTTTTGTCTATTTACTTAGAATTAATTAAATCAACGCTTTAAATATTAGAAATGGTTGGAATTTTCTTTTGAAATGAATAAACATGGGATTTAAGAGTTTGAAAAGTCAGTGTAAACTCTACCTTTTTTCAAGAACCTTCCCACCGTGACTTTGTTTCTCAAGTGCTACCATTACAAAATACCCCAGCTACAAGTTATAATAAATTGGTCTTCAAACAAAGTACAGAGACAGAACGTAGAATAGTGGTTGCTAGGGATTAGGGGGAGAAAGGAGCGGGTACAGAGTTTCAATTTGGGAAGATGAAAAAGTTCTGGAGACGGATGTTGATGATGGTTGCACAACAGTGTGAATGTGCTTAATGCCACTGAATTACACACCTTAAAAAATAGTTAAAATGGTCAATCTTATGTTAAGTATATTTTATATAAATAAAAAACAAAGGACAAAAATGTAATAAAACAGTTCAAGAAATGTCCATTTGCAAAATAATATGCTTAAAGACAGAACTTATCTAGACAGCTTTGTTGACAATTTTGGATTTTTAACCTCACTGCACAGACTCTGTAAATAAGCATAGCCGAGTGTGGTTTTGTATGTATCAGCACAAATGTCAAGGAGAATATTTTATCAGTCCCTTTGAGATTAAAACCCAACTCTTTGTTACCTCTCCAACTATATCCTGTGAACTGTCCTCAATTCCTCTTCTTATTTATTACCTTAGATAAAACCATTTCAGTAACGATTAGAATTCGCTAAATTAATTCCATTTCAGTAAAGGACTAATACATGAAGGATATTTTTAAGCACTGTATGAAAACTTGATTCTACAAGTTCCCAATGTTACCATTCTAATGTTTAACAGCTCTCAAAGGAAGGAAAAAATATGAAATAGTTAAAATTAATATTTTCCTTTTTGTCTGCTCTTTCCAGAGTCATCATTTTCCCAGTGTCTCTTTCTCTCAGCTGTTAATTAATGCCTAATATCCACTTAAGAATAAGTTAATTCCAGGCCTAAGTTCCCAAAAGTATATGTATTTCAATAAACTATTCTTTTTTTAAATTTCAAAATATTATGGGGTACAAATAGTTTTAGTATTTTGGTTTCATGAATCACTTTTATAATGCTTGAGTCATGGTTATAACAGTACCCATCACCTAGATATTTTTCATTGTACCTGTTAGGTAGGTTTAACCCATCCCCTCCCCTCCTCCCCCTCAGGCTGATTTCCGTTGAGTTTTACTTCCCTCTGTGTATATGTGTGCTCATCAGTTAGTTCCAGTTTACTTGTGAGTACATGTGGTGTTTGTTTTTCCATTCTTTTGATACTTCACTTAGGATAATGGTCTCCAGTTCATCCAAATTGCCACAAAAGGCATTAATTCATTCTTTTCATGGCTGGGTAGTACTTCACAGTATACATATATAACATTTGATTAATTCACTCATGAATTGATGGGCACTTAGGTTGATTCCACATTTGCAATTGTGAATTGTGCTGCAATAAATATTCGAGTGTACAGGTGTCTTTTTGATAAAATGTCTTCTTTTCCTTCGGTAAATACCCAGAAGTGGGATTGTTGGATCGAATGGTAGGTTGACTTTTAGTTCTTTGAGGAATCCCCATACTGTTTTCCATAGAGGTTGTACTAATTTGCAGTCCCACCAACAGTGTATAAGTGTTCCATTTTCTCTGCATCCACACAAGCATATATTCTTTTTGGACTTTTTAATAAAGGTTATTCTAACTGGAGTAAGGTAGTATGTCATTTGGTTTTAATTTGCGTTTCCCTGATAATTAGAGACTCTGAGCATTTTTTCATATGTTTATTGGCCATTTGTCTATTCTCTTCTGAAAAGCTTCTGTTCATGTCTTTTGCCCACTTTTTAATGGGGTTGTTTGATTTTTTTTTTCTTTTTTTTTTTTTTTTTGCTGATTTGCTTGAGTTCTTTTTAGATTCTGGTTATCAGTCCTCTATCAGATGTATAGCTTGTGAATATTTTCTCCAATTCAGTAGGATGTCTATTTGCTCTGTTGATTGTTTCCTTAGCTGTGCAGAAGCTTTTTAATTTAATCAAGTCCCGTTTATTTATTTTTCTTGTTGCTGTGATTGCCATTGGGGTCTTCTTCATAAATTCTTTGCCTAGACCAATATCTAGAAGAGTTTTCCCCACATTTTCTTCTAGAATTCTTATTATTTCATGCCCTACATTTAAGTCCTTTATCCATCTTGAATTAATTTTAGTAAGTGGTAGGAGATATGAGTCCTGTTTTATTCTTCTGCGTGTGGCTATCCAATTTTCCCAGCACCATTTATTGAATAGGAATTCTTTTCCCCAGTGTATATTGTTGACTTCTTTGTCAAAGATCAGTTGGCTGTATGTGGATGGTTTTATATCTGAGTTTTCTGTTTTGTTCTTTTGGTTTATGTCTCTATTTTTGTGCCAATTCCATGCTGATTTAGTTACTACAGCCTTGTAGTATAGTTTGAAGTCTGGTAATGCCTCCAGGCTGTGATGCCTCCCAATTTATTCCTTTGGCTTAAGATGGCTTTGGCTATTTGGGCTCTTTTTTGGTTCTATACAAAGTGCAGAGTTATTTTTCTAGAACTGTGAAATACAATGTTGGTATGTATTTTGATGGGAATTGCATTGAATCTGCTAATGGATTGGTAGAATCTACATTGTTAAAATATCAATAAAATATTCTTGAATATCAAAAAGTATTCCAGTCAAAAATCATGATTCTTTTTTTTCTTTTTGAGACAGAGTCTCACTCTGTTGCCCAGGCTAGAGTGCCATGGCATCAGCCTAGCTCACAGCAACCTCAAACTCCTGGGCTCAAGCTCTCCTCCTGCCTCAGCCTCCCAAGTGGCTGAGACTACAGGCATGTGCCACCATGCCTGGCTAATTTTTTCTATGTATGTTTTTAGTTGGCCAATTAATTTCTTTCTATTTTTTTTAGTAGAGACGGGGTCTTGCTCTTGCTCAGGCTGGTTTCAAACTCCTGACCTTGAGCGTTCCACCCGCCTTGGCCTCCCAGAGTGCTAGGATTACAGGCATGAGCCACCGCGCCTGGCCAAAAAAATCATGATTCTTGAATAGTGACGATCCAAACACAATGACACAGATTGGTCCCATATGTCCATGGGGCTGTATTCCTTTCCTGGACTCCTGCCACACTTACAGCATATATGTTATAATCATAGCTGGTTAGGGCAGGGCAGGACTGTAAAGATCAGATACTCCAGCCCCTTCTTTTAGAGATGAGGGACTATGGCTCTAGAGACTGGTAAGAGACTTATTTAAACTTGCCTAATTCATCCAGTCTAGAGTCCATGTCCCCTGAGCAGAAATCCAGGACTCTTCTAGAACACCAGCATTTTTTCCTGTACTATTCTCCAATGGGTGTCCATTTGAATGTCTTCTCTTTCTAACAAAGTTGAGGACTGTGCAGATAGTGCATATGCGTTGTATATTTTTAGGTATTCCCCATTGGGCTGGGTAAACATGATATAGATATTGAAGTACTCTAATGTGGAGTGTAGGTATTTATATGCTTCATATGTTTTTAGTTATAAGCCCCTGGGTGAGACACACATGATATAGTTATCAATCTATATCATCTATATAAATATCTTTGTTGAAATGGGTTGACTTTCTCTTGTTCTTTTTCTCCTGCACAGCAAAAACAACAGGCATTATAGTCCATATAGAGCATTTTGCTTACTTGAAAATTATTATGAACTCTTGACCAATTTTCCCTTTTCAGTGCTGAGTAAACCTGGCCAACATTGGCCAAAGTGCTGTGAAGAAGGGAGAGAGGAAATTTAACCTAGACAGGTGTCAGATAAACCATGTGTTCCTTTAATTCAGCCTTCAGGAATTTTCTAGCTCTCATCCCTACTACTTCTCACTGTGGAAAACAGTCACTGAGGGTGATGGAGGCTCATTTCTAATCATTGAAAAATGCTAACATTTTAATATTAAAGGACAAAACTGCATAAATAGTGGTTAATCCACCAGTAGCAATTTTAAAGAGAGTAACAAAGGAGTGAGAAGATGCCAAAGCTACTAATGAAGCAGGGAATATGTTAGGAGTTTGCCTCCAGCTAGTTTTCACTTTCCTCGCTCCCTGGACTTGCTGGTGGGTCACAGCCTCTCTGATCATTTGCTGTCTGTCTCTCGTCTGCTCAAAGACTGGCTCTCATTGTCTCCACACCTGGTCTTCTTTTATTTTCCTCTCTCTTCATTTCTACCTCTTCCTCTTTCTCCCTACCTTTTCATTTTTCTCTTCCTCTTCCATCTCTCTTCCCATTTCTTTTCCCTTAATTAGCTAGAATTTGGGACTGAAGCACATTTTAAAACTTTCCATTCACATTGGTCCTAATTTAAGCACCAAATGAATTGAACCTTATATTTTCCCCTTTAAAAACAAAAAAACTACCACTTGAAACTAATCTATTTTTCCTTTTATTTAAATGTGGCCCTTGATAGATTTATTTTCCCACAGCAGCCCTGAAAGGGGGCAAAAAAAAAAACCCTATCTCTCCCATAAGGATTTTATTATTTGGTATTTGTTTAAATATGGCATCAAATAAATACTGATTCCTTCCCTGTATTGGTGTACTTTTATGGTTGGGTGGAGCCAACACTACGATTCCCTTGCTGCATTTTTTGAAGGTTCATATGGCTGCCGTGGATTCAGTTTGACCCTCTCTTAGAAGTTAGCTCATATTTTAGCAATATTAGGTAGTACCTGACCTTCCAAGAATATCACTTTAGGAATGCGATATAATAATATCTGAAATCATAATTTTAATGCTAAAGGTCTCTTCAATAAGCATTTTGGCTTCTGTTGGTATTCAAGGCATGCTATGTCCTAACCCTAAGTTCATCTCCCCTTACACCTGAACAGAGACCTGGGATTTGAGCCATGTGGTGTGGATCCTTCTAAGTCTGCATGTGTTTTCTCACCACCTACTTTCCACAAACACATGTGCTTCATCTGGAAGCCTCACCTGCCTTGCCTCCCTCCCCTTCACAATCTTTCCTAAGTATAGTAGACATATTTTATTGTACTTGCCTCTACCCCAGCCCCTGATGTGTCCTACAGTAGGGGTGTATGTGGGTCTGAGAGATAAAGAAAAAACCTCCTTGGGTGATTTTATCAGCTTTCCTGCCTTCCATGTTTTCAGACCACCTCTGCACATTCACACACTTCTCCCTAGAGTAAAAAACATTGGTTGTGGTTTGTGCTATAGAAGTAATATTTCTCTAGGGCTATATATCACAGAAGTCTCCCAAAACAACCATAGAGAAGAACATTTAGTGGGACTCTATTTTGAGAAACTCCTAACCTCTATGAAAAAGGAGAATCACAGAAAGTTAGATCCAAAAAAGGCCTAACAGATCACCCAGGTTAATTGGCTCAAAATAGGTGGTGTAGAATAATGGTACAGGGTGCTCAGGCACAAATCCTGGCTCAACCATTGCAGCTATACAGCCTTGACATCTCACAGAACCTTTCCTGGTCTTAACTCCTTCAGCCATTAATATAATATAGGGGTCAACATACTATCTAACTCTGTGGTCCTCAACCCCCAGGACGTGGCCTGGTACTGGTCAGTGGCCTGTTAGGAAACAGGCCACACATCACCACCAGAGCTCCGCACTGTACTCCTACCCACCCACAGCACCCCCACCAGTCCCGCCTGGTCCATGGAAAAATTCTTTTCCATGAAACCTGTTCATGGTGCCAAAAAGGCTGGTGACCACTGATCTAACTCACAGGTTTGCAATAAGGGTTAAATGAAGTAACATGTGTAAAACACTCAGAATACTGACTGGCACACAGAAACATCTTACTGTTAATGGTGTTATTATTTTACAGATAAGAGAAATGAGGCTCAGTCTCCATTCACAGTCTCTCCCTTAGTGCAACAAGAGTGGGATGGGAAACCGTATCTCCTGACTCCCATTAAACCAGGTTAGAAGGGTGGAAGTTCATGAACTTCATGAAGTTCACAGTGAGGTTTTTAAGGATGACTAAACAGATCAGAAAGAGGACTGATCAGAGAGCAGAGCTACCAGGCATGCTGAATTAAAAACAAATCTTCAACGTCAATATCGTGATGCAATGACAAATGCTCTAGATTACAGAGTTTCACAAACTGTGGGTTGGGACATGATTGTGGTTATGATGTCAGAGTAATGAGTAATGACCAGAAACTTTTGAAGTGAAAGAATGGAATAGAATAGAATAGAACAGAATATATCAGAATGCCTTGTACATAGTACAAGTATTCTCTTGGAAAACTTTTGAGTTGTGTGTGTATATGTGTGTATGTGTGCGTGTGTGTGTGTGCATGTCATGGGTTGCCCCATTAAATTCTTACTAAGGGATGTGGTTAAATTTTTTTTAGAAAAACACTTTTTAGAGTTATTCTCTAACACTTTTTAGCATGGTTAGGGCTATAGCTAGAAAATAGGAAATTGCTGAGGAACAAGCAGCCTCGTAATTCCCTTGGAATAAATGATCCATCAGCAAAGTCCTTTTCTATTCATTCGTCTCCCCAGATACTCATCTACTTCAACCACATCAGTCACCCCAGGTAAAAGGACCAGGAAGAAGGAAGGGTGAGGTAAGGAGCACTGGGGCTGTGGAAGGGGCTATTCATTGCTGCCATTCTCTGGGAAACCATCCCTCTGGCCGCCCTAATTATAGCCTCCAAATTTCCACCAGGACAGGTTGCACTGGCCACATGATTGATGGCTGAAAAAATATGAACAGCATCAGCTTAAATGAAAGAGGGATTAAAAGCTGGAGTAAGTATCTCCGAGGGCAGAGCTCACCAAAGGAAGCCCGTTAAACAAACTGATGTTTCCTTAAAAGTTGTCTGCAAAATGTGCAAACTGACAAAATGTTTACAGAATCCCTTGTACTCCACCAACTAGGTTTACCTTTGGCAAATCACCCTGATGACTCTATAATTACTACAGTCCTGTGGTTATCTTTCTTACATGGCTGGAGATGAAACAAAACCAAAAACCAAGGCCAATTAATTCAAGCTGCCATTCTCCCCCACAAAGAACTGGAAGAGGTCTTTATGGCAACTGTTCAACTGTTCAATGTGGTTTTTTCATTGGAGATTCTCCTTTACAGAATTCAGATACATAGACAGCAAACTTAACCTGGTTATTCCTTGCCCTTCTCCCCTGCCTCCATCAAATCACTGTTTTGGGAATTTATTGATTTAGAAAAAACTCAGTCTAGACCATTTAACCTCAAGATACACTCACATGCTTTAGCAACAGGTAGTTGAACATCCTTAAGGAAATTAATGAAGAAGCCTATGGGAAAACGTTAGCAGGGTGCCTGAGAGAGACAGAGAGAGTAGTGAGAACCAAGGGCCAACCATCTGGTGCTGGTGAATCTTGCCATCTTAATCTTTCTTTAACTTTAAAAGGTCTGGAGCCTCCATCCCACATAGGTGGGAAAACCAACATCCTTCTTGTCCCTAGTATTTCTGGGGATTCTTGGAAGAGTGTGTTTCCTACACTTTCCTCTTATTCCAATATCCTGTTTGTGCTGAATTTTCATCTTCTTCTGTCCTTCTATGACTATGTCCTCTTGCAACCTTGCCTTGAATGCAGTTGTCATCCTCTTGGCCTCAGTTCCCCACAGAACACAAGAATGTCACTATGGAAGGCTAGTACTGAAGGTGGAGGCCCAGTAGATGGATAACTCAAGGCAATGTGAGATGTCTTTGTTCTTAAACAGAGCTCACGTGGGCCACTTCTACCACCTTCCCATGGGCCGCCTCTACTCTCCAACCCTCATCTCTCCCATGTTTCCATGCACTGCCCCCTTCTCCACAGACTGTCCAGGAGATCTCAAAATCTTGCTTCTTTATTATATAAATTGAATCAGTTCCCTGTTTCTTCCCCATCTGGTACCCAAGACTCATGAAGCTCATGGCAATGCCTTGCAAAAAAACAGGCTCAATTCAACCATGATGGCCTGCCTCCATTCATTATATACAGACACCTGCAAATATATTGAAGTTAAAAGCTTATTGTTTTCTAATCATGTTAAATTATTGGGGAAAGCACCCTTACCCTGATATGGAATACAATGCTCAATCTTTAAAAGCAGAAATAGATATAGTCAGATTTTCTAAAACTTTGTTTCTAGCCGTGTTTTTTTCTCTTCTCACTATTATGGTTGTTTAACAAACGTTCTTAACTCAAAAACTGATTTTTAAAATATGTGGCATTTAGAGTTTGTACAAAGCAAGCATGCTGAAAGAATTTTCTGAGCAAGGAAATATGTGCTCAGACTTCCAGAGCTCTTCAACACAGCATTTGTTACTGTTGTTGTTAATGGTATTTACCGGCCAGCCCAATGAACTACATACAGTGCACTGATAGCCCAACCACACCTCTAGTATGAAGTTAAATATAAATCGCATGGGTAACTTCATCATGGCAAAAGAAAAATCCCTTAAACCAGCAGCTTTGGCTGAGTCTATAAGTCTTTAGCTAAATTACTTGGAGGTACATTTGACTGGCCTGATTCTTTTCAGGCAAAGAATGAGAATCAGGCAGAACAATGTGCTCTAGTATGTATATATACACACCCAAGCAGAATGCCAGCATAGATGCCCCATTTTATTGGCATCTATTCTTTTTTTTTTTTTTTTTTTGAGACAGAGTCTTACTCTGCTGCCCGGGCTACAGTGCGTTCCGTGGCATCAGCCTAGCTCACAGCAACCTCAAACTCCTGAGCTCAAGCAATCCTCAGGAGTTGAGCTCAGCCTCCCAAGTAGCTGGGACTACAGACATGCGCCACCACGCCTGGCTAATTTTTTCTGTATATTTTTAGTTGGCCAATTAATTTCTTTCTATGTATAGTAGGGACGGGGTCTTGCTCTTGCTCAGGCTGGTGTCGAACTCCTGAGCTTGAGCAATCTGCCCGCCTCGGCCTCCCAGAGTGCTAGGATTACAGGCGTGAGCCACCGCGCCCGGCGGCATCTATTCTTGAATTGTCCTGAGTAGATATTTTAGAGGAAGGATTAGAAAAGTTACTTAGAAGTTTATTCTCTATTGAATTCCATGTAGTCCCTAAGGAGAATCCAACTGGTGATAATTTTTTTCACGATAGTTATGTTAGTACAACATAGCATTAAAGTCCCTAGAGGTAATGGGAATCTTATTCCTAAAAAATAATTGTTTTCAAAGTCTGTGCTCCAAATCTTAGGTGAACTATAAATCTCTTTTTTGTCATGAGTTTTCAAAACCTTCTCATTCCAGTGATTCTGGTGTGAATTGCCTCATCAGCCTGACGTCCATGTAAGGTCTCCTCTCTTTGTATATTCCAGTAATTGTGTGCGCTCCCATGTGTCCTTGTTCACAGAATATCCAATTTCACTTGTTCTCTACTTCTACCTCTTCGCCACCTCCAATTCAAAGGTTCATGAACCTCAGACTTACTGAATCCAAAGGAGCCAGGCTTTCCTTCTCCCTCCTGCATCCCACTCTCACCCAGGGCTGCTCCACTCTTGGGTTCCCTGGTGGGCAGCTTTCTTGTCCTGCTCACTTGCCATTCCCAGCGCTGCCCCATCCAACA
Organism: Lepilemur ruficaudatus; assembly: GCA_963574885.1. Taxonomy (NCBI): domain Eukaryota; kingdom Metazoa; phylum Chordata; class Mammalia; order Primates; family Lepilemuridae; genus Lepilemur; species Lepilemur ruficaudatus. Next base: position 3,128 of record CAUYRT010039347.1, on the reverse strand, counting down.
GGATGTCAGGGTCGAGAGTGACTCCCAGACTCAAATACACACCAGACCAGAATAAACTCAACCTCCTCCTTTTCTTCATGTGAATTCTCCTGAAGGGCCTCTGGGGTCCTTTCTACCAGTGGACTTTAGCTGAAAGCACCTCAGCCAGCAGAAAAGCTTTAATCAGAAAGGAAGGGGGTGAATCTTGGTGTCTTTTCCTCATAGGAAATTCCTTTACTCCTGAGCTTATTTCCCATCCTCCTTCTGAGCTGCCAGATCTGCTTATGCAGGAGTATTGGAAAGAGCATCCAGGAACGCACCTTCGTTCTACACTGAAGTCTGTGTCTCCCCTTTAAGAAAAAAAAAACACCTAAGACAATGGGTGTCTACTTATATTTACATATCTGAGAAATAATGACAAAGACTCTGCCCTGGAAAAGAAGATATGCTCCTCAGTGATAGCTCTCAAGAAGCACTATGCAAGTTCTCTCTCCGAACAAAACATACTCATAAAATTTTAAGATTAAATTCCCTCTTATCATACTACATTTTAAACTAAACACATATTTCTAAATGGATTTTCCCTTAAAGTCTTTATTATTGTTCCCCTCCTTCTTCCCGTAGGACCAACTAAAGCCCACATCAGAGCTTTGGGGAAGAAATTCTTAGTAAAGCAAATTTTAGGCTCAAATACAAATGTTAACGTGTGTGAGATACAACGTATGTGTCTGGCACTTACTAAAACTTTGTAAATTTTGTTAATACCTCCCCGATCTATTCCTCCATGTGTAGTCGTCTATTATTCTGTTGACCTAGAGCCTTTGCTCCTTCTTCTGGTGACAGACCTTCATCCTTGCGGGAAATCCATCTTCCCCGCATTCCAGCACCGCGCACCTCAGCCACAGGGAGGGACACAGGGCCCACGCTGGGCCGGTCCTAGGGACGCCATCCGCCCTCTGGCCTCTGTGATTGGTCTACATTTGGAGAAAGACAAGTGATAAGCCAATCACAACCCCTTGCCAAGATATTTCTAAACGGAGTTGGGTAAGATGGCCTCGTTTTTCTCCAGTGACGCAGTTGACAAGATTGTCAGTAAAGACCCGACACAAGCCTTGGCTGTAGCCCCTCGGAGAAAGCTGGCGCCCCATAGGAGAGAGTGGAGCCCGCCTTCCAGAAAGGCTAACGTGAGAGTAAAGTCTGGATGGCATGGAGTCCCTAGTTCCATTCATCTAAGAGTCCCCCCTGCCCTTTTTGGCCTAAGTTAGTTTTAGTTGAGTTTCTATCACTTGCAACCAAAAGAGTCCTGATTAACACAGAAGCTGCTTCCAGCGTCTGACGTCCCCAGATTTACTCCCGAAGCTGGGATGGTCAGATGTTTTTTCCATTCTGTGAGCCACACCAAATGTCCCAATCTCTGTGCCAATAAATCCCAATTTCTGTTTAAGCTTGTTTGAGCTGGATTTCTGGAGCTTGGTTTTTGACTTTTCTGGATTCCTTTCCTCTTTCCTCCATTTCTCCATGGATCAGTGGAGCTTAGGAAGAAAAAATGTCTCTGCTCTCCTCCTTTAGAGACATATGACCTTTGTAGTTCCATGAATATGGTCAAGAAGAGAAAAAAAACTCCTCTCTTTCAGGTCGACAGGCAAGATGGGAATGTGAGCGCGCGGTGGGAAGGAAGGGCGTCTGTCCTGTGCACTGCTGAGCTCAGAGCCTCACGGCGCATTTTACCTAGACGCTGAGTACTAAGCACACACTGAAGGAATGATTAGGTACAGAATTATTGATGGAGAAGGGAGCCTTTAACCCTTCATACTGACTGGGCTCTCAGTATGTTCCAGTTGCACGCACGGTTGACATTCCAGTCCTTATCCTACGGTGTCGCGATTCCCTTTTACACAGATTTATCTCCCACAAGGCCATGAGCAGCCCCAGGGCCGAGGACCACATCTAATTCATCCCCCAAAGGGGCACACATGGGACATAGCGGCAAATAGCCAGTGTCTGATAAGTAATTACTCGAGTGACAGATGAATGAACACAGTCTGAATTATGGATCTTTAAAAAGGCGTTTTTATTATTTTCAAAACCATAACTTTTATCAGTGTTTCTAAGTGAATGCCCTGCAGCCCTGTGAGCCTCATTTATGATAAGCTTAATCTATTTACACACAACAAAAAAGCCAAAAATTTGGTCACGCCCCCTGACACCTCATTCGTGGTTTTCATTTGCTTACCAAGTGCTTTCTCCATCGCCTGCTCCGGCTGCAGCCAGGTTTGAAAAGACGATCCCAGTGGAAGGACCCCAGTGGCTCATGCTGGTCCCTATGGGGGGGCCACTTGCCCCCAGAAGCTCAGGGAGCAGTGCGGGACAGGGACGGCCTGACGGCTGCCCTGGCACAGAATGAGCCTCTACCGCTTGCTTCTGAGATGATTGAAGTGGCAGAGTCTGGGAACACTTCGCATCGAAATTATTTACGACTTCCTCATCCTTCGTAGAAAGCTGAGTGCTTCTTGTGCCCAGAATCACTGTTATTCACCCTTATGTCTGGAAAGATCAGAGCCCTGGAAGGCGTTTAAATCAGCCTTTCGGTTACTTACTCATCTTGAGATTGGGCAGAAATAATTAAGGAGAGTCTTCCGTTTCACTGCGAGTGACCTCAGTTCACAGCAAAGAGCCAAGTACTCTATGTCTGAATCTGAAAGACTGGGTTTTTTTTTTTTTGGTCTTTATTTTAAGTGTACAATTAAATGGTTATTAGTAAATTTACCAAGTTGTGCAGCTATTCACATAAATCAGTTTTAGACGATTTCCCACCCCCCATTGGAGACCCCTAATACCCATCCCCAACTACATTTCAAGCATTCCCCTCCCCTTCACAGTGCTCACCACATCCCCCGGATGTGGGTCTACCCACAACCCCCAAAATCCCTAGTGAACACCACCACCATTTAAGCACCATAGTGTCAATCAGTCAATACCAATTTGATGGCGAGTACAAGTGGGGCCCGTTCTTCAGGTCTTGTGTCACCTCACTTTGAATAATGGGCTTAAGCTTAATTCAGGATAATGTAAGCGGTGTTAGCTCACCGTCGTTTCTTAGAATTGAGTAATATTCCATTGTAAACATATACCAAATTTTAATAATCCAC